>JARFJB010000042.1:150000-252500 GCA_036346205.1 Vesta saturnalis
GAGAATGGCATTTTAATTGGCATTTCCTAGAACAAATCTTTTGGGTGTAATATTACATAAATAGTTTTAGTTCCCTTTCTTAAAAAAATTGGATTTATATTATTGTATTCGCGCAAGCGTGAAGATTTTTTAGGGGAAATACACTTGAGTTATTCTGAAAGCGTTTCTTAATTCACTTAATGCTGAATGTTAACAGCAATAAGTATGATTTTTACTTAATTTTTTATATTTTGGTGCCATCAGAATTTTGGTGGTAAGTTATTTTTTTCTCATTATATTTTAAAACTAAAGCCTTTGCTTTTTTTAGGCACTTTTTACTTACTTTTTAAGTACTTATTTTTCAAGTATGCACTTTTATTTTTTTAAGTACTTACTTTTTAAGTACGCACCTTTTTAATCATTTAATTTGTATACTTAATAATCTTTAATGGCACGTATAAGTCAATAGTTTATTATACTCTTATTTTATATGGCAAGTTTTACATGAGTTACCTTTACAACGCAAGTTCTACATTCTTTTACAAATAAATTTGGCGAATTAAACTTCAAGGAAATTCCATATTTTAAGGATAACTAAGCAAGACATTGACCTCACCATATGAACCATTCTGCTTCATAGTACCTGTAACAGTGTATATACAGAACAGTTAAAAGGTAAAGTTTTTTTATAATTTAGTATAGTTTATGACTTCTGAATCTTTTTTCGTTTTCAAACATATATTAAATAAACTTATGTATAACTTGTTATTTTATTTTCATTTGTGTTAATTTTTTATAGTATTCAATAACTAGGTTTTGTTGTTCCTAGATAGATATATAAAAAAAAAAGAAAGACAACATGGCGCTCGAGAATTTACTATTTTATTCATAACTTTTTGATAACATTTTTGGAATTAAGTGAAAATAATCAAGCAGAAAAGAAGCAACTAGCATTTCAGGTAGGTTAATTAAACTATTTATTAGAATCCACCCTTATATTCATCTACCGATGAGCCGACGGCAGTAGCGATTATTAAAGGTAATTTTTATATTAATTAAATTATTTGATCAATTACGAATGGTATATTACATCATCGCTTTTTATTTAATGTTATAAGTTGGCCCAGTGTTAGTGTTTATACACTTGGAGCCACTATTAATGTTACAATTTAACGCCTTTTAATAATTGTTGTTATACTTTGGCTTAAGTTAAGGTTATAATATATATATATATATATATATATACATATATATATATATATATATATATATATATATATATATATATTCAAAGTGATGGTGAATGAGAAACGGCTAATTTTTGATAGGACAGGGCGTCGTAATTGGGCAAAACGTTTTTATTTTATTGAAATAAATTTGGGTGATGAAAACGTAGGTAGATGAAAATGTACGGTACATATTTAGTGGTGTGCGGATATAAGTTTAATAAGGCAGGTGGTGACAGTGGCGGTTGATGGGTGGAATGACATAATTGTTCGTAATTTAATTTTATTTTTATTTTGTTGGGGGTGAGAGAGGACGGGATTGTTATCATGGGTGTTCCCTTATAGCAGACAGAGACCAGCCCGGGGTAAAAATACATTGGAGTTGGAGGGAGTGGAGAAAGGGACGTGGTCCTTCACGAGAGAAACTCTCTGTAGGGGAAGGATGTAGTTCGCGGCGGCGTGTAACTACTTTACCTTCGGAGCCGAAACCCAAGTTAGTAAATAAACACCTAAAGCGTCCTTATATATTCATACTGTCAGGAATCACGGATTAATTTACAAATGCAGATGTCAGGATGTGGAACAAATAAGACTGGTAAGGATTAATGAAAACAGGTACAGGTGCAGGTATGAATCTAAGTAAGTCGCAAGTGTATCAGGTATGTTTATACCAATAAAAGCATAAAGGTATAAAAGTAAAAATAAGAATCGTTACAGCACTGCCTCACGTTATACCCACGGATATACCAACTGCGCGCTGCAGTTTTCACTGAGTTAAAAAGAGGGTACTTTGGGACAAGTATCTAAATGAGAAAAACATGGAGGGTTAATACATGTAAACGCACCAGACGAATTATTCAGTAGCAGAATAATTAACTCACATTCATTTTGCTTTTTACATTTATATGGACCATGTCTTATTTTATTATTCTTAGTTTTTGGGTTCCCAGTTAGTTTTCGTTTCATTTAAAGATTAAAATTCGTAGACGCTAGAATAGTATACACCATTGATAACTATTCTAGTACTAGGATTACACAACTCTCTTAATTTAGTAAAACAAAACTCTTTATTGTAAAGCTGCAGATAAATGTTAACGCTGACAATTCATTGATTATTGCCATTGGCCCTTGAAAGTATTTCTTTTTCACTATTTTCCACTAGTTCACCTGTAAATTCAAATTCTTATCAATAACTACAAATTGTTTAAGTAAGCGTGTTGTGATCAATTATTCCACATGATATTCAGAGATGGTTGCTACTGTAAACGAAATCATTGCAGCATACGGTTCTTTTCGAACAGCTTTCGGATTGGTTGAAGTTATCAAGCTTATTTTTTTGTCATTTACATATATTATTTAAAAGTAAAATTTGAAATTAATTTTTTTTATTTGTATCCGTTTTGTATGAAAACATGTAATTAAATCTTTCCTTTATAAACGTCAAACTCTTGTTCGCATAAAATAAAATGAAAAGATAAAATTAAACAAGTCACTAAAATGAAATTCTCCATTTTGTGATTCAATTTTTTGTGAAATATGTGGGTTATATATACGTTTAACCTAATTTATACTTCGTGTATTTGAGAGGAAGGGGGTTATATGAATATCAAATTGTTGCTGACTAACTTAAAAAAATAGCTAAAACAGTCAAAAACAGTTGTGTATAGTAAAGTAACACTCAGCATATCGCATAAAAATAATTATTGGATTATAAGTATTAAACAGAATTACAGCTGTCTACACACCACATCTTGATTCATGATCCTTTCAACAGTTACAAAAGACTGCAGTAAATTTTGTTTGTTTTTACTTTTTAAGTTAGGTCATTAATCAATCTATATGTATATGATTTTGTTTGAAACATACTTTTTACGTTTCTATAGTTACAAAGCAATTGTCTCACAACTCTAGCTTTCACGCAATGAGTT
The DNA here is from genome assembly GCA_036346205.1 of Vesta saturnalis. Lineage (NCBI taxonomy): Eukaryota > Metazoa > Arthropoda > Insecta > Coleoptera > Lampyridae > Vesta > Vesta saturnalis. The sequence continues at coordinate 153,134 of JARFJB010000042.1, forward strand.
TCATGATAGGAAAAGGGAAAAGGCCAAGTATTTCATTCCCTCCCGCAAGGGGGAAGGCTCGAGCTTTCCGAGCTCCTTCAGCCACAATCATGGATTCCCAGCATACATACATACATTACGTATATATGCATGGTGAGATTAAGGAGGGGTGTGGTCAGGATAGGATCGGAAGGAACGGAGTTAGGGTTCTGAGGAGGAAAATACTACCCCAGCATTCACCTAAGTAGCCGCACACTTACTTAACAATAACTGCGAGAATTTTTCAATAATAATACTCTATATCGGATAGCAAAACAATTTCGTTAGCAATAATATTGCTGAACGATTAAGGATTACGCGAAACACAATTAATTTCTTAATAAATAACAATTTCTATAAACAAAGCTGTATAAACAATGTGGGGGGAATTTTCAATAAACCAAATAATAAAGTTCAGGCTTATACAAACACAAATCCCATTTGTTGTTTTTGTAAAAGATCACGTACAATTTATACATGTGATAAATTACCCATTAACCAAAGAATTAAATTGATCTGAATTATTTAATAAAAATGGTCACACTATCAAGTACGAATAGTTGTTAAAACACAACACTCGTCAGATAACAACTCTGAAACTATTAACTGTGTGGTTTATTGCTCAACGAAATTGGTGTACTACAACAAATTTGATAGAACTGTCTTTATAATTCTCTTATTTACAGCATAAGTTAATAATTGATGCACATAATGTTTTTCATAAAATTCTTATTTGAAAGTGGATCGCAATAAAATTTCTTTACCAATGATGTAGCTGAACAAATAGGGATTAAATGAAACAAAATTAACTCTACGAGGGCGACTCAAATAAAATGCTTTAAAGTATTTTTTTTTATTTTAAAAACTAATAAAAAATCATTTATATCATTTTTCGGCATAATATTATTCAACTCTTTCACTGCTTTGGAGGTCCACGGATACTACGCGTAAAGAATTCTTTTGGTCATGACTGCAGCCACTCGTCGTGTACTGCGAATTTCTCTTCAGAAATGCTTACCTCATAAGAGTTCTTTTAGCGGCGCGATGGTTGGAGAATAACGTAGGTGTAAGAGATATTCAAATTTGATACCCTGGATAGTCTGAAACGTGAAACACACTGTATTCGGTCGGGCATTGTAATATTGTCAGAACTCCGTTTACTGCTGATTTCGGGTCGAAGTTGGTATTTAATCAGATTTGAATAAGGAGTACTGGTTACTGTTACTCCCCTGTCCACGTAATTACCCAGTTTGCATCATAGAAGGCAGTGAACATTACTTGTTCTGCTGATGGCTAACTGCAGACATTTTTTCTGGTTTGGACGTTAAGCTATGTCACCATTCCTTGCTTACTGTTTTTGTTTCCTGGTTGGCGATAGTGAACCCAGATCTCTTTGCATGTAACAATCTTGTTCAGAAATTAATCACCTTCGACGTGGAAACGACGGAATAGTTCTTCACGGATATTGACGCGACGTTCTTCCAATTCATCAATTAACTGATGTGGCACCGATCTTGCAGACACATTATTGAATTTCAGTACATTATTGACAATATTCTGCGTTGAACCATAACTAGTCGCCAAAATTATGATTATTTTCTTCAGAGATATACGCCTGTTTTACATAACAGGCGCTTTCACTAACACAATTTTTCTGTCCGCCACTACACATTGAGCTTACCAACGTTGTTATGCCACTTTTTAACTTTCTACACAACTAATACACTTGCTTCAGGGACAAACACGAATCATCAAGTGTTAATTTTTCTACTTTCATTCCAATAAAACACTGTTTTATTGATTTAAACACTCTTTTTTCAAAATAAACTTTTACTGTAATACATACGCGCCCTTATATCAAACTTACTAACTACTCAATTGTGCTGTCAATTACTTATCAAAAAATTCTTACAGTCGGTCATTCTGAGAATATACATATATATATATATATATATATATATATATAATCAGAAAAATTTAGTGGTAGCAAATTCGGTAAATTTATTACCTTTGTCAACCAATCTACAAGATTATGCGTTAATAATATATAAATTAAAATAAGATAGTAACTTACGATCGTGGATACAGTTAAAAACAATGAAGCAGCATTGAAAGAAGATATTTCAATTTAAATTTAAATTATAGTCAAAATCAATTTTGGACTTTGACAAAAAATCATTGTCATAGTTATAGGAAAAACAAGGAAAATGGTTATGAAATCAATGTATAAGTAGATTAATATGTTGAATGTGATTTGTGGTAAGTGTAAAAGTGTTATGAATAGGATTATTTAAAATTATTTGAATGTCTATTATTACATAGGACTCTTACTTCTATGTGACATTCTGAAGATTAATACCAAATAGAGTAATTCGTGATAACTCTTTTACACTAAACAAAATGGTAAAATCCACACAAAATAAATCTTTGGCCACTAACGGTTAATCCGTTAATAGTTCATCCTATGATTTCTGTGTTTATCTAGATAAAGTATGTTAGAATAAATTATGTTTAAATTTTGAGTGTCACTTCTCTTATTCATTACATAGTCTGATTGTTTTTAACTTAATCAGCCACGATTAACAACCTTGATTAAATAAATATATATATATATATATATATATATATATATATATATATATATATATATATATATATATAACATAATTATGAATACAATAAATTCGTAATCAATCATTCAGTTCATCATCATTCGCGTCTCCTTCATCTTGTCTACTTTTGCTATCATCGTATGATTCACCGTGTATATGGTTTCAATTAAGATATATGAGCCCTAATAATGTATTTTCGATTAGAGTTGTCATCTTGCAGTTGGGTTACCACATAGGTATCCCCTGCCAACTGCCGCTTATGAAATTATCCCGTTGAACCGTTCCACTTGCAAATAGCCATTAACCAAGTCAAGTGTTGTAAAAATTTTCGTTCTAGACGATTTCTTCAAAAATCTGTTCAGGCAGTGGTATCTGGTAATTTAATTTCTTGGTTTGAGCATTTAACTTACGAAAGTTCGTCACTAGCCGGGACTCACCACTCTTTTTTGGTACTATTATTACAGGGCTTGCATAATCTGATATTATTTATTCTATTATGTCCGCTGCTTTATATTCTTCTATAATTCTATTAACCTCCTTCCTATTTCTCTCATTGCAAGTTTCTTTACCGTCTGATGATGTGTTTTCTGTCTTAATATTTTCCTTCACAACTGTCTTCATTCTATTTCCTCCCTGCGCAATACTTGTAGAAAAACTCCCTAAAAGAGTCCTCATACACATATTGCATGACCCCTTCGAGTACATTACAATGAGGATCTCCTCACGTGCTTCACTAAAACTCAAATTAATCTGAGTACACAATGTACTTTTTCATGAAAATAGGCACTAGTTAATACTTTCATCTCACTTTTACACACGTTCACTCATTATCTTACATTTCGCAGGCGTTCCAATGTCACAGATAAGTGTATATGAAAAACTTACTTCAAATTCATCCCATGTTTTTATGTCATTATCATTATTGCACCACCAACGATCCAACCAAGTTACTTCTAGCAATTACCATCACAAAATTATCTGGCCAGTTATGCAATACTTTCATGCCTTTGATTGTTTCCAACCACTCTTCATTTATATAACTTTTTTCACTATTGCATATATTCATTGTTTTATTCAAATCTGGCATAATTTGGTTATTTGTACTTCCATTGGGTATACTGGTACTAGCTGGATTCATCATCCATTCGATCATCGCACTAATCAATTCATCTTTCCTTCTACTGCTTTCAAACATCATATACATTACTCGCTTAAATTCCGTATCCGAAAATTCTCCTTGCTGCAAACCATTTAACATTGCTTTTTCAACCTCACGGCTTTCATCATGCACGCTTCTTTCATCACTTTTATTCGTATCGCTCATTTTTTTAATTGTTTTGCGTGTTTGTTTTTGTTTACTAATAATTTTTGACAAGAATGACAGATCTTTCTTTTGTTTTTCTCACTTTACTTTCCGCTTTAGAACTTGGTTTATAGGTATCCCACTTCTGCCTTTGTTAACATTTCTACTTTCATTCCAATAAAGCACTCTTACTGTAATACACACACGCTCTTATACCAAACTTACTAACTACTCTTGACAGTGTTGCTAATTACTTATATCAAAAAAATTCTTACCACAAGGGACATCATGCCACCTATCTAACTACTTTTCGGAACCCAATAGCACTATTAAGACTGCAGCAAGCGACGAAGGTGAGTGAAGTTTAGACCATGTTCGATAGGTTAGTAAACGTCTATCGAAACAATTGTAATAGTGAAGATACTAAAAGTTTGGTGGCACGTCACATATGTTCTCACCATAAAAGACAGTAATCTACTACTTTGAAATAGTTTATTATATTCAATATAGACAGTATAAAATAAATATTAATCGTTCAGATAATATACTTCACCACAAAGAACGCATGAATCATCCTCATATACTTCGTGTAACATTCTTACACGATGAGCACCAGTATTGTAGGTGTTACATATCGTAGAGTGCAACCCATCTCTCTATAAGTGTATGGCGATCAATAATTCGGTAGTCACTTGGTTGCGATGCTTTGTAACATACATAGCATAGATGTATATGGCCAACAGGATGGTAACGAGTGTGAAAGGCAAATGTGAGTGATTAATGTCATAAATTATCCATGAAGGCATGATGGTGGAAATATCGAATTCGTTTATCCAAATTGATGCATCATTCCGAATTCCTCTGCACGTCCCCATATATATTCCTTAACGCCTGTGTTGTAGTAGAAGTTATTAATCCCTTTTTTCAAACTAAACTCAGTTTGGCATTAGTTCACAGATTCACCGCGCACTAAGATTAAACACAGACGATGCTTGGTAGCAGCCACTAGACTGCCAATCGTCTTGTAATAGGGTGTTCGACATACTGACACAGTTGGAAATGACGCGTTGTTGTATGTGTATAGTTATCCTTCCTTTTAAAGTATGTACTGACATATAGATATGTAACCTTGTTGACGACCTCGTGTGTACTAAAGTGGAACAGAAGGTGACCTTGATGTATATGATAAGAGAGAACCTTGAAGCGGTGTAATTCCCGAGTTCACGCTGTTAACCTTGAATGAGAAATAAAGGGAGGAGGTGAGACATAAATAGAGATGGACTATATATTAAGTTAGTTTCGTATACAACGGAAAACGTATTACGCCAAGCTGTAGAAAAGTCTAAGATGGCGAGTGTTATGAATTGAAGTGAATGTCGTGATATTTTAACTAATAATGTGCAGTATTTTCTTAACAAAAGTAAATGGGAGAATTTTTTTATTGGTCTGTCACCCCAATTCAATTTTGAACCAGTCGTGAAACTTAGTAGATAGAAGAGTAATGGAGTGGTATTTCATAAGCTGGAATGGCACATACTTATGCACAATCAAGGAGTAATTAAAAATTATTTCCACACCTGAAAGGTCGTGGCTACCAACAAAAATGCGTTTGAAAACTGCATCGTATGAAACAATTAACTTGAAGAAAATTATTCGCATCTATGATTGTGAAGAATCAGAAATATATTTAGGATGGGGCTCTACAGAGCAGTTATAGAGACTTTTGAATATAATATGTTACCGATTAGATCTACTACCTACTATGGAATTTCCTGCATTTTACAATAAAATAATAAACACGGCAGCGGAAATGCCTGATGTTGACATACATAAGTAAATAGCACCATTGCAAGATATATATATATATATATATATATATATATATATATATATATATATATCATGTTAATGTAGCATGGATATTGTAGAATTTGCCAAGGAGAAACTAATTATTGATGTAGAAGTTGCCGAAGCTGTAAAGTAGAAAAAGTGTGGGTAACGTGTAAAGTATGCTGGAGGAATACGTCTGTGTCAGAAATACTTTCATTCACACGAAGACGGTGTAGACTGTATTTGTTGCATGAAACGATTAATAGAAGCCCTTAAAGAAATATCATTGGAACAATTTGTACATGAAATAGAACGACATTCACCAAATTATAATTCATCAGATGGCTCAGCAAGTGAATGAGGTGCGTATTATTGTATTCAAAAACGTAGTTCACTGTTTAGTAGAATGGGAGTTGGAGCATAGCCAAGCGCAAGAAGAAGAATTGGAACAATTGGCTAAAGACTGCACATTTTAAAAAAAGAATAGAAGACTGTAGTAACATAATTTTACCAGTCCTCGAAACTCAACATCGTGAATGTGTGTTTGTGAAACGCTTTAGTAGTATGTAGTATTTTGTGTATGTATTAATATAAATAAAGGTTAAAATTGAAAAAAGAATAGTAGTAATACAAGGCCGATCCTAACTCAAAAATTCACTAGAAAAGTTACAAGACTTGAAAAAAAGTCACTAGAAAAGTCGGTAGATTTGCAAGGTCACCTTGGGGGTCAGATGATAGCTGGTTCGCGTCCTCGCTAGAATGTGGTGTATCGTAGCTAAAAGTAATCGGTGCTTGTCTGCAGTAAAATGTGGTCGCATCATAGCTAAAAATAGTCGGTTTGCGTCTTAGCTAAAAATTATAGTGACAGCACCATCATTAAAAATAGCTGGTGCGAGTCATTATTAAAAAATAGAAGGTAACCAAACACGTGTGTGGTTTGATTCTCTGCTATGCAAATATGCCACAAAGGGAAATAACCAGATATGTGTGGTTGGTGTCTGTGCTAGACACACATCTGGTTCGCGTCCTCGCTAAAAGGTGGTTGTATCATAGCTAAAAATAGCCGGTTTATGTCCTCACTAAAAGGTGGTCGCGTCATAGCTAAAAATAGTCGGTTCGCGTCTTATCTAAAAAATATAGTGACAGAACCATAATTAAAAAAATAGCTGATGCGTGTCATTATTAGAAATAGCGCGTAACCAGATTTGTGCGGTAATCAATTACATGGTTCATATCTGCACTAATGTAACATAGTGGGGAGTTTAGAGTAATAATATAAGAAAATAGTGTAATGCGTAGTGAGTGCTGTGTAAAACATGTGGATGGCATACGCTCAAGAGCAATGGACCAAAGCAACCGACCTGAGAACAGCGGTGGAACGCTTGAAGCAAGAATTTTCGGCATTAGTATTCGATGCCCAACATGAAGCGGTTTACGGACGAGGTGATTATAGTGAAGAGGAGTGTAACGTCCTAACAAAAAAGTATGAAACAGGAGTAACGATATGTGAAAAGTTTTCAAATTTAAAGAAAATGTTTTGTAGAAGAACTAAAAGTTGCGCAATTGCATCAGTTTTGCCACGATATAAAAAAATGGACAGCATCTCCTGATGGCAGCAGTTATTCATCATCAGATGTAGATTAGCCTACTGATGCAACTCTCAAAGCACACTCTCCCCTCTACCATCAAAATCGTGATGCAGTAATATATACAAGGACATTTCCGTTGTAAACTCAAAATTCAAAAGCGTTCTCGAATCAGTAAAGATGGATCTATCTGCATTGAATAGTAGCACTTTCTATAAATCCTTCACGAACGTAAAAGACTTGGAGGTGGGTGCAAAATATAAAGTGATTGATATGAAAACTATCGGCACGAAGTATGGTAAACATATTATCATTGAATCTGAGAACATTAAGTGTATACTTCCCTTACGATTTTATGAATACTTCAAAAAAGAAGATCGCATAGAATAATACAATATCTGGCTGAGAAAGACGTGTACATCACCAGCGTCGGAACTGTAGGAAAGACAATTAATTTAACATTTATGTAAAAATAATAATATATCTATGTATAACTGTTTGGAAATAAATTATTTATTTTTTATTGCAAAAAATGTCTTTTTATTTCTTGATTAAATGAAGAGCAGGTACATCATAATGAAGAGAGTTGCTATTGATGAGACTAAAAATGTAGTGTATAGTATGGTATTCTGGGCCTTTGCTTATCGTAATGCAAGAAGAGGTTTGTGGGAAAGTATGGCGCTGGATAGATTACGTCTCCGCCATAAAATAAAATAATTGGAATGCATTTTATCACCCGTACTACCAGAGCAACATCGTGTTGAGAAATATCATGATAGATTCCAAGAACTATTCTCCCCTCTATCATCATAATAATGTTATGCGGTGGGGAAAACGATATATAATAATAATAAAATATATATTTGCGGTTACAAATTCATCAGTTGTCGTCAACTGAAGTCCACTCGAATGAATTTGAAAAGATTCTACATGGATAGCAAGAATAGCTGTAATAACTTCTTCACATGTTCGTGTTGGTGTTGTAATGATGGGGATAGTTCTACCACAGCAGCTACATCTACCGAGTGCTTAACTGAAGCTGTGCATAACAGTCCTACCGACAAACGTTTAATTGATTGTAGATCATATGATTTATTCGAGGTCAATTCATCAAAAGATATGTTGAAATTGGATACAGTACGCACCTACATCTTGCGCCAGTTATACGAATTGTATGTGCAGACGGGCTCCTCGTTATGAAAAGAGAAGATTGGAAGATGCTACTCAAGTGGCAAACATCTGGAAATGAAGTTTTTTGTTCACAAGAGACTGAAAACCACATTGATTGGTCAAATATCAACGAGGAGACGGACATTGAATACGAGCAAAGTTCGGAATTGCTTGGTAGCAATTTTACTATTTGTTATAATTGGGAAGTAGTGAAAGGTGCATCATCATCATCATCCTCATCATAAAGACTATTAAAAAGCGTAACAATTCGGCAAAACCACTGTCGTTACTGTACGTTGAACAAGAACGACACTGAAGAGCTTTTCAACTTAAAAGATATAATTAACTATCGGTTGGAATTACTGGAATCATATGGTCTTCCCTGTTTCTTTCAAAACCTCACCGAACAAGTCAACAACTACCGCCACTTTCGTAAGATGGAGTATGGCGATGATGCAACCAACAATGATAAAATTTATCGCGACATTGAAAATGTGTTGAATTACAAGTACGATATAAATTCTCATAATACAGTTTGTATTATGGAGATGTTGCATTACCGACCTAGCTATTTACTGTATCATATATATGAATAAATAAAATATTGGTAAAACGTCTGTTTGTTTTTTGATTGTAGCATTGATCGTTACCTATAAATACAGAAATTCCTGCTTCCATGCAAACAATGTTAATTGTGAAGCGGAGAAGTGCAGAGGGGCAGGGGGTATTGCAAAAGCGGTTAACGCATCTAGCGGTGCGAGGAAAATGTTAGATGAAACTTCACGCCATAATCGTACAATGGAGGCCATCGCTGTAGAAAAGACAAACGGCGGTGCAATATTTTTGAAACCCTACCGGTCAGGAGGAAGTACGGCTTTGCACTTGAAAACAATAAAAAAAAAACTTCAAAAATTATCAAAAAGACCGTTAACTGATGTAAAGCTAAGAAAGCACGCAAAGGATGTACCATACTTTAGGGATGTGTTTATGAGAGATAATATGCCCAAATTACCATGGAATAACGAGGCTGGTATTATTAATTTAGATAACCAAAACGGACGTGGTACTCATATGGTTTGTTACAAAAAACGTGATGGGAGCGTATGGTGCTATGATAGTTTCGGAAATATTCCACCACCGAGAGAAGTTCTGAACTACTTTCGCGATTGCAAAATATATTATAATATTTAAAGCATTCCTTGACAACATTGTTCCTGTTTTACATCCAAACTGTACCAAAACATTGTTAGTAAAAAATTAAGCTAGATAAGTGTATTGTAGAAATTTATAGTACCATAAAGGATGTAAATATAATTTTAAATGTAGAAAATGTGTACACAATTTATTGTCTAGTAATAGTATAACTGCAGACACAATTCGTGATAATTGCAAAACATTTCATTGATTATTTATTAATAAGCACAGGGCAAAAACGGGAATCCGTTTCCCATCAAACAGCTCAAAACAGATCAAAACCGGAATCCGTTTTCCAAAACGGGTCAAATCAGCTCTAAAACAGATCAAAAACCGCTACCCGTTTTCCAAAAACAGGTCAAAAAACAACTCTGAACAGGTCAAAAAACAGATCAAAAATCGGTACCCGTTTTCCAAAAACAAGTCAAAAACAGCTCAAAACAAGTCAAAACCGGTACACCGTTTTTTCAAAAATAGATCAAAAACACCGAAAACCGGTACCCGTTTTCCAAAACAGGTATCCGTTTTCCCAGAAGCAGGGGGTCGCTTTCCGGTGAAAAAATGCACGTTCATCCTTTGTTTTGGTTAGTATAGGTACTTTTTATATATAAGATAGAAAAAGAATAATGAATCTTTTACGCAAAATGTGTGCAATGTGTGTTGCATAAAACATTTGTAATAATCAATTAATGATATTTGAAATAAAATAAATTAGTTAAATTATAGAGAGTCATATGCTATTCAAAAAAACAAAGGAGGTGTAATAACTTTATTAAGCGCTGAAGTAATTCAGTAAAAAAAGAAAAATTATGTATGTTATTAAAAAAAATTAAATTCAAATTTGGTTAGTATAGGTACTTTTTGGGTTAGTATAGGTACTATTTATATATAAGATAGAAAAAGAATAATGAATATTTCATGCAAAATGTATGCAATGTGTGTTGCATACGTGTAAGACTTACAGTTGACAATATCACACAAAGAATAGATAACGCATTCGGAGGAAAACGGATAGATAGTACGCGCACGATTTAAAGAGCTGAATAGAACACGCTAAAAGCAACAAAGAAAAACATTTTGCCGTCTGTATACCTCTAAAACACATATTCGGAAGTATGGAGGATTATCGACAAGTTATCGTGAATATGCGACAGGAGTTGGTCTTAATACGTTCGACAAGCGATTCTGATTGTTATATGAGCACCGCAAACGATGCTAAAATAATCTTAAACAAAATTCAATAGAAGATTCCGCATATGATGCTAAGTGACAGTGCCAAACTAAGTCTGTTCCAACAGATAAATAAAAATACATCCATTACAATTCCATTTCGTCAATAGAAACTATACGAATTGCCAGCTTTAAAACAGGCACAGTCGGATATATGGTCAATTAAAACTTCCATTCAATTGGAGAAGCCTCGATGGGCAATTGTGGCTTTTCAAAGGGAAAAAGTTTTCAAGGACGGAAAGAACGGCAGATTTCGATAATGTGAATATTCGCAATCTAAAGTTACACCTTAACTCAGAAAGTTACCCATACGAAGCGATGCACTTGGATTTCCTTGTCAACAAGTACATAACGGCCTACCAAAACTATTTAAATTTTTGAAGAGACTATTACATGCATCAGGATGCATTATTTGACTATTCGTAATTCAAGAAATAGAAGCGTTGGAGGAGTTTGAAGTTGGTGTCGTTGTCTATTGCCTCATACTACATGATGCCATGATGTAATACAATCCTCTGACGGGAGAAGTCAAGAAACTATACTATGTTATAACAATTTCTTGTAATACTAGAAGTATAAAATAAAGAATCATGAGATTAGTGGTTCAAACTCAAAAACTACCTATTGGAAATCTCGATGATTTAAGCCGAGGTGCAAATAGCGACACAAAACGACATGGAAAGTTACTTCCAAACAGCGCACGTGCTATAATCTGTGGTCCTTCCAATTGTGGGAAAACAAAAGCTATGCTCGGTCTCCTAACCGAACCGAACAGTCTTCGTTTTAAACACGTGTATGTCTATTCGAAATCGTTGAATCAGGAAAAATATCGACTCTTGGGGAAATTTTGGATCCCGTGAAAGATCGGTTATTATTGCTTCAGCGATAATGGTGATATCATGGAACCGAGCGAGGCAAAATCCAATTCGGTTTTTATATGTGATAATATCGTTTGCGAAAAACAAGATCATATTAGAGCATACTTTTCATTGGGACGTCATAATAACATTGACTGTTTTTACATGAGCCAAACCTGTACTAAAATTCCTAAACAGCTGGTTAGAGACACACCAATTTGATAGCCCTCTTCCAACAGGATGATTTGAATTTTTGACACACGTCGCCCCAATAATAAGCATGAAATTGTTTCGAGAGATGTGCTCGGAAAGCTGGCGAAATCGATATGGATTCATTGTGATAAATAAGGATGCCGATTTAGGAAAGGCTTCGATCAGTATATAATACCGTAGTAATATCACTCAACCGTCATTTGGAAACAAACAGCGCACAAGTAAAGAGCTCCCCGTTTAAACAGCATATAAAGCAGACCTGTTTAAAACAGACCCCCGTTTAAAGCAGACCCCGTTTAAAACAAGTTCCGTTTAAATCAGATCTGTTTATCTATTTACCTGTTATTTCTTACCTCTTGCCGATGGATAATAAAAGATTAGCGTTGACGAAACGTATAATTCAAGTTCGTAAAGCTATACACAAAATATGATCATCTTAAGGAGGATCAATTTCATTAAAGCTTACAGCCACTCATTGAACCACTTACAAACATCGAAAAAAAAATCGAACCGTTGGTAAAAATCGAACGAAGGACGGAGCCGGAGGAGGAGGAGGTATTCGTAAAACCGTCACAAAAACATCATTCGTCCCCTATCAAAACCAAAAGTTCACCGATTCAGCAGTATAGTATCACGCCATCAATACCTTATAATTTGCGGGGAATTAACAAATGAAGATTATCTTCTTTAAGTAATTATGTTAGTCCATTCACTCGACTTCCGTATTTTCAAAGAAATCCTCTGCGCCAAGAGACGCCATCGTTCCTCGAGATCAATGTAATTGGATATATTGCACCCCAAGTGGAAGAAGAACATGTAGCGACTACGACCGATTCTATTTCACTCAATACCTCTGAATCAAGATAATTTCTGGAACAATATGATCCATTACCGCGAATATACGTAGAGCGCATGCTAAGCGATGCATCAAATGCAATTGATACCACTTATGGAGTTCTTTACGACATTTCCATCAATAAGTGGGCAATTGGCAAGACATCAGTAAAGATAGATGGAAAGGATTTGGTTATTAAGGGAGTTCGGTACAATGGTACCGGCGGTCTCTATGACCTAATAATCATGAATGAACCAGACAAACGTCTAATAACTAGCGCAGATGAATCGAACTATACACAGATCTTGATTGCAACTAATGCAGCTCGTCGCGATAACAACCCGGATGAACAATTGAAAGGTACACGTACCAAAAAATATGCAGGGATAATTAAGCCCTTACTGAAGAAGGCGGAGGTGAAGGAGAAAAAGGGGGGTGAAGTTACAGTATTCAAAGAAATTGGGCGACCGGTTGAATACAAATACTGGAACAACGTGCATGAATTGATTTAAGATTTGGAAGTCCTATCGGCGGAAAAAATGGCCGGTAATACTGGATTCATCAACGATATCATATCAATCGAAGATGGATATAATGAGAAACCCTCCAGACAATTTTTTTAGTAGACTATAGTTTGCACAACGATGGACAAGTTTGGACGCTCTCATTTCCACGCTAAAAACGCAATTCTCCATTACCGATGATAAGTTCATTGTGGAAAATAAGCGTAGCCGATCCCATAGAACGTCAAGATGCGCTAATCTCACAGTACTATCAACTGACGAGGTTCCATTTAAATGGGAACCGCTTAAGACAGGTGGACGATTCTCAAGAAGACACCGATGCCACAAATAAAGACTACCACGAGTTTTCTTTCCAGTTAATAAAGTCGCTATAGATGGTGTTCGTAATTACGTTGAGGTAGTAGAGGCCGATTTGAATGCAACTAAATAAACTTTAAGTAAATTGATAGAGGATGGAACAAGTGGTAAACGAGTTGCATAAACCGGCACGCAAAAAATCTCCCACGTAGACGCACTATTATTAAAGGATTCGATGATCTATGGCAAGCCGATTTAGCTGAATTTGTACCTTACTCCAAACAGAATAAAGGCTACAAATACATACTGTTTCTCTAAATACCTATGGACGAGAGGATTGAAGACAAAGACGGATGCAGATGCGACAAAAGCTGTGCAAACCATTTTTAAAGAACGGACGCCTCAGAAACTGCAAACAGATGCTGGAAAAGTTCTACATTTCGATGAACTGATGATGAAACATAACATTAATCACTACTCCATCTACAGCACGAAAAAGGCTAGCATAGTAGAAAGGGTGATTAGGACCATCAAGAATACCCTGTAAAAAAATTGGGCTACGTGGAAAATACGTATAGATTGAACGACAGAATACAATAATCGTAAACATCGAACGATCGGAATGAAACCTAGCGAAGTAAATGCTAACACCACGCTTAATGTATATTCGAATCCCAAAATCATTAATAAAAACGATAGATTCATGATGGGCGTCATTGTTCGCATTAGTAAAATTTAAAAGCATATTTGATGAAGGTTATATACCAAATTGGTCTAATGAACTTTTCAAGATTGTTAATGTACGCGTAACCAATCCGATCACGTACCTGCTAGAAGACATGAAAGGGTCACCTCTACTAGGTGGATTTTATGGACAGGAACTGTAAAAGGCTAAATATCCGGACGTGTACTTAGTGGAAAAGGTCATTCGACGTAAGAAGAATGAAGTGTACCTAAAATTGTTGGGATTAAACGAATATTCGTGGATCGATGATGATAATGTAGTTTTATAAGCATATTATTGTAACTACTTAACTATAAATAAAAACTCAGCATACTGTTATATCGTCTTTATTTAATCTCGCCATACAAAGGTTTTTTTAACAATATCTTTCTTTACATGAATTTTTGAGACTAAAGATAACGTCTTTTGGTATTCGCTCAGTTCGGTGGATGGCCAAAATGCGTTGTCCTGACCGTTGGTTCACCCAAGGAACGCATTTGGGTTTTCAACACCTTTGCGAGTATTCCCAGTAACCATTCGTGCGCTCGTTTATGACGAAGATCATCGGACGGTCTAAAAGGGTACTTGATATCCCGCTCCTTGCATATATTCCAAAGAATTTCCAGAGCCTTAGAGTTGGAGTATTCGATGGTCGTACAAATAGCGTTGTCCATCACCACCGACAAATTATTATAATTACCTAAGATACTGTGAACATTAAATAACGGCTTACTTAAATCAAGTATATACATTTTGACGTGTTCCTGTAAGGCAAATGATACATTCGCTATTTACAATCTTACACATATTTGCAACTTTCTTAATTAAATTATCCAGTTCATCTTTTTATTGGACAGCAATGTAATTATATTCGCGCACACATTTCCCGTTTTGATGCACCAGTTGAAGCAGTCGTCCGGTAGAACGATGTCTTGCAAGATAGCATTACTAAAAAAATAGTTTCAGTTGATGATAATCCATTATATCACTCTTTAAATATTTTATATATATCACACGCGTAGCATGACCGAGTTCCTGTTCCATGCGAACGTGTTTTTCTGAACGAATGCTCCAACTGACGCTCATGATATGAAATGTAAATTCAAAAATTAAACGTTACTGAGATGTATTGAGACGGAAATAGTTGAATTGTAACCCCAAGGACGAGTTGTAGCAGAGTTTGCTGTTATAACTCGTTTATCATCGTAGGGACTGAGAACAATTTTGTTTTGCTTGATCGTATACCTCATCAAAATTTTATTGTTGAACAAATCTTAGCGGTTGAATCGGAATTACGTTAGTAACAATTGAATTGACCGAATTTTCAATGTTCCATAACTGATTGATAACCACGTAATGCAATCTGCCCCTCTATAGCACAAAAATTTTGATAATGAATCATCGTAAGAGCACTTGAGATAAAACGAAATACTGACTGGTATATGGTTTTGAAACATTTTTTTGTTTGCACCACCAGCACCTGGAGAATTGGAACATTTTTCTAAAATACTATCAATATCTGCGTAAATAGCAAAAATCATGAATGCATTACATGCTTTTTTACTATGCAGTGTAAATTTACGGATAGACGGTGAACATTATTGGTAATAGCTTTTCCTTTATCAGAGAAAATATTGGTTCTAAGTATCGAAAATATATCTAACTATTTCGGGCTTGTGTTTTAATCATTTTAATGCATTCCGAGTCAACTCAACTAGGAAACTGCTGAGGGCAGACAGAGATGATGAGGATGAGATACCTACCAACACGAAACCTATCCTTAAAATATTTAACAAAAGTATTCCGGGTTTATTGAAATTTGCTCAGCGAAATCGAACGGAGCACACAACCCAACAAAACACGTAATCAATTTTAGCATCAATAAACCTGTTATATAGATCAAGTACTCCGTAACAAAGTATGGAGCATTTAAGCAGGCAGACGCTACGTTGGATTTTTTTTCACTTCCTGCAAAAGTACTCTCTCCCTCTCACTTCAAAATGCTGAAACAAAAAAAATTTATAATAAATAGTGAAAATATTTACGTTGCTTGTATCACTTAGCATCAGTCCTTTTACCGGAAATAACATGACAACTCTAAAAAAACAAACGAAGTTATCGTTATCATTAAAAAGACAAAAACCAAAAGTTATACAAAATATAAAAGTGCATGAGGGGCAGAAAGTTCAGGAGGCTAATAATCAGCCTTTATTGAACTCAGAATATAGTGTGATAACAATGCATTTCGACGATGAACCGAGGCACGAGGAAGTTAGGTAATTATAATATCTATTCAATTTGTATGATTGTGTATTTACCATATATTATGTAGTTTACTAATTTGAGTAATTTGTTTTACAGAGCAACATACCCTCGAATCTTTACTTAGGGAGATGGAGGGCGACATAGATTTATTTCAACCACCAATTCAGTAATTATTACAAAATATGTAAAGTTCAAAGGAATTATAATAGAACGTTTTCTTTGCAGAACAACAGCGTCAGCACCACCACCACAGTTGTCCGTGCCTCCGTTGTTTACAAAGGGTTCGTTTCATCAACTTCAATAGTAAGTTGCAAACCACAGCAATACAAAAATTTACCTAACCTGTACATTTTATCACAGTAATGGAAACTCGCAGCCGTCTTCACATCCTCTGGGGTCGTTGCCTCACCAACATGTACAGTAAATTAAGAATCAATGACTCGAAATAAAAAAAAATTTAACTTGTATGTATTCTTCACAGTACCGGAAAGTAAATGGAGACAAGATGTCTACCCGACACCAACACCGCCCCATTTGCAACCGCAAACTCCGCGAGAATTAGCTCTCAAGACCATCGAAAAGATGAAAAATATGGAGACAGTGTATAAAAGCAAGTTGAGGACTGTTTATGAGTTTCAGGGATGTTATTGGCACGGTTGCGAGGAATGTTTCCCCAATCAAGCCAACATTGATCCTAAGCTCGGTGTAAATACTTCCATGCTTGCCCGGAATGAAAACACGGCCGCCCGGTCCCGGTTTATAAGAGAGCGCGGGTATAATCTAGTTGAGATGAGTGAATGTGATTTTAAAAGACTATTGCATGCTAACGACGAATTGAGAGCGTTTATTCAGAATCTAGGTGATCAAGGTGACGAACCTTTGAACCCTCGAGACGCATTTTACGGTAGTCGCACTGATGCTAGCAAGCTTTATCATGAATGTGACGGCGTTAACGAGAAAATCATGTATTATGACGTGTGCTCATTATACCCTTATGTAAATAAATATTGTAAGTGTCCTGTAGGTCATCCGAGAATTCATGTAGGTTTAGATTGTAAGAACATTTCATTGAACACGGTGGAGGGTTTAATTGAATGTCGAGTACTACCGCCCTCTAATCTCTAACACCCTGTTTTACCCTTAAAAATGCATGGCAAGCTGATGTTTTTGTTATGTAGGGCATCTTGCGCTGAGTTAAATGAAAGGGAGTGTGAGCATAATGAGAGCGAGTGCAGTTTCATTGGAACGTTTGTAGCTGACGAGCTGCGTAAAGCTATCTCTAAAAACTATAAAGTCCTGGATGTTCTTGAAGTTTGAGAGTATGAGGTAACCACATATGATAAAGCCACGAAACAGGGTGGACTGTTTAGTGGTTACATTGATAATTTCCTGAAACTCAAGCAGGAATGTTCAGGGTGGCCTAGCCATTACACGTCAGAAGCCACGAAATTGAGTTACGTAACAGAATATTATGAGAAGGAGGATTCGACTAGACGCGCATAATATTAAGAAAAACCCCGGTTTAAGGTACTTGGCTAAACTAATGCTGAATTCTTTTTGGGGTAAGTTTGGTCAGCGCGAAAATTTAACCCAGTGCAGTACCGTATCTGAGCCAAAGGACTTTCTCAAATTGTTTACCGATCCATTGGTTCAGGTACAATCTATAATACCTATTAATGATAATGTGGTAGTTGTAAATTGGGATAGACCTGAAGGTGAAGGTGAATCACAAAAAACTATTAATGTGTCCATAGCCGCTTACATGACAGCTCATGCGCGTTTAGAATTATATAGTTACCTGGAAAACTAGACCGCCGCGTTCTGTATTATGATACAGACAGTGTCATATTTGTCGCAAAACCCGACGACTGGAATCCAACTTGCGGAGATTTCCTTGGCCAGATGACCAACGAGCTGGAAGCGTACGGTGAAGGAAGTTATATAGCCGAATTTGTTAGTGCAGGATCGAAAAACTACAGTTATAATGTGATTTCAACCAGTGAACAGACAATTAAATCAGTGTGTAAAGTAAAGGGAATTACCTTAAACTATAAGAACTCACGTGTTATAAACTTTGAAGCGATGAAAGATATGGTGCTTAGTAATAGTAAAGACTCTCTTTTTGTATATAATGATAGAAAAATAGTTAAAGACAGATGCTCCAATGTGTTAAGTAGGCCTGAATCTAAACAATATAGAATAAGTTATTCTAAGCGACGGAGAATTGAGAACTTTAATAATCTTCCATTTGGGTATAAGGAATAAATAATAAAACAGATAAACAGAAAGAATTATTTATGTATAAACCCCAACTCCAGGTCCAGGACCAACCCCAAGACCAAGCCCAACCCCAAGACCTAGCCCAAGTCCAAGACCAGCTCTAGCCCCAGCCCCAAGTCCAAGACCAGGTCCAAGCTCCAAGACCTAGCCCAAGTCCAAGACCTATCCCAAGACCAGCTCCAGGTCCAACCCCAAATCCAAGACCAAACCCCAAGACCTACACCTGCACCTCACATGAGCAAGTACAAAATTACTGTCAAAAAGGCTCTTAATACAACATTGAAATGCTATCAAGGGTTGACCCCCGAAAAGAAACTGTAGGGTAGAAAAAACGCGTCCTACAAATGGGCGGCCATAAAATAGAGGTGAAAAAACACGTCCTACACGTGGACGAGTAAGAAAAACAAAAATAATTAAGGGTAGAAAAAGGCCTCCGAAAAGAAGCCATAGGGGTGGAAAATACGGTCTCACACGTAGGTGTGTAAAAACAAAAATAATTAGGGGCTGAAAAAGGCCTCCGAAAAGAAATCATAGGGGTGGAAAATACGGTCTCCCACGTGGGCAACCGTGGGAAATCCCAAGGTCAAATGACGTCACAAAAATGAAAGGCGATGTGCCTGTGTACTACTGTCACCTACTATTTTTTAATGATGACGCACAACAGTTATTTTTAATGATGGTGCAGTCACTATATTTTTTAGATAAGACGCGAACCGACTATTTTTAGCTATGACGCGACCACCTTTTAGTGAAGACATAAACCGGCTATTTTTAGCTATGATACAACCACCTTTTAGCGAGGACGCGAACCAGATGTGTGTCTAGCACACACACCAACCACACAAGTCTGGTTATTTCCCTTTGTGACATATTGGCACAGCAGAGATTCAAACCACACATGCGTTTGGTTACCTACTATTTTTTAATAATGACTCGCACCAGCTATTTTTAATGATGGTGCTGTCACTATAATTTTTAGCTAAGACGCGAACCGACTATTTTTAGCTATGACGCGACCGCCTTTTACTGCAGACAAGAACCGACTATTTTTAGCTATGATACATCACATTCTAGCGAGGACGCAAACCAGCTATCATCTGATCCCCAAGGTGACCTTGCAAATCTAGTGACTTTTCTAGTGACTTTCTTTCAAATCTAGTAACTTTTCTAAAGACTTTTTGAGTTAGGATCGGCCTTTTATTACTGCTAAAAACTTATTACATAATAATATCACAGTAGATAGAAGTAAACGTATTATATAATGTCCTTGTTAGGAATCCATGAATTGTGAGAATCGTCAAAACCCAACCACTTAGCGAGAGATTTATTTCTTTGACGTCGTTTTACACGTTAAACTAATTGAATGTGAGGATGTTTATCACTTTGAAGTTCTGGCTCATAGAAACGTCCTTAAATTTCTTGATGGCGACTATCACGTAATGTGTAGGTAATTGGGTTTTAACGTTTTACTGCTGATATTTGAAAGACATCGTAACTCCAATTAGCTGTGCAACCGTTAGAGAATTTGCTTCTGTTTGCTAACACGTACATAATCCCTCGGTTTGAATTTAGGTGTTTTATCGTTAAGAACCATAATATTTTAAATAATTCAAAATAGCTGCTGTTCGTTTCCGTTACATCTATCGGTTTGTATCCGGTTGTTCCACGTTTCCTTGAATTATAATCAGCAACGACGGCAATATAGATAACCATTTATAGGAATCCTACATGCTGAACGTTTTCCACATTATTGATTTAAGGAAACGACTGGCAAGGTGGAGTAGTTGGTATCCTTATCCAACACACAGTTTTTTGATGTCGCAGTAGAGATTCTTTTCTTGAAAATTTCTTCAGACATTCACATTGAAACATTTTATTGCGATCTGTAACAGAGAGAATGTATAAACAATGTATAAATGAACAGGTAAAATTACGTGTTTTTATGATTCCCTTTTTTGACCCTTTATTGATCTTTATTGTTTTGTATCATTTATTACTATGATGTATTAGAACTGTTAAAAAAAGAAATCATATCCAGCGATGCGAACGAGGATGTAACGTAACATATCGCCAGGAATAGGATAATATGTATCATGGATATATCAGGTTGAGGGGTAGAGTAGTGTACTGGCAAGGAAACAATAACTATGATAGTCGGGATAGAGTGTTGCTGAGCACACATATTCTACCCAGCATTGTATCTCACCTCTCCGTGTGCTTTGATACTGCGTTTTCCACTATATCCCTCACCGATGATTGCTCAGGTAAGTGTTGTATGGGTGCTGCAGGACTCCCAGACTCGCTAAGTCATTTAGCGACCATTCATTTCCTATAAAATCGGAACCACACACAAGACCGAGGATACTCTCTGATGAATCATACATTTGGTCGACTAGTATCGAAGAGTTCATAGGACTCCACTCTTCAGCGAACTCTGCGATACAAGTAGGGCTCAGGATAATATCAGAAATGTGCTCCCTGACCTCTACTAATGCCGTAGAACTACTGTACGACCACTCCTCCATAAATTCTACGGTAGCAGCAGGGTCAGCAAATCTTCAAATGGA
Organism: Vesta saturnalis; assembly: GCA_036346205.1. Classification (NCBI taxonomy): domain Eukaryota; kingdom Metazoa; phylum Arthropoda; class Insecta; order Coleoptera; family Lampyridae; genus Vesta; species Vesta saturnalis. The sequence continues at coordinate 174,639 of JARFJB010000042.1, forward strand.
TTCCCTACAGCATACGTTGCAGATGTGGACGATTGCTCATCAACAACGCATGCAGGTGTCAGAGTAATAGGAGATTCCTCTCTCCCCAGCACCGGCTGCGCTACAGAGCTTGACGATGACCTATCTTCCGCAAGTAGAGACCATTCATCCACAAACTCTGCAATGCAGCCAGGACTTAAGACAAGGTACAATACTGCCTGATCTTCACTCACGGGTGACTGCCGTCTCTCATACGGCTCACGTACAGGTTGTAGGGTTAGCAGTATTTCGTCCACGTCTGCCTGCTCGTACGTGCGTGATAATACCACATCCAAATCGTCCGCTGGAGTTGTTGTATCCAAAAACCGCAACGCTACTTCACAGTCATCCTGGCCGAAATACTGCTCGCTCTCCACCAGGTCACCGGCAGCAGCACCTTCATGGAGTAGCTCCAACACTAATGCGTGATTCGTATGAGGTCGGTCTCCCAGCAACCTCCTCAGGATGGGAGTGCCATCCCGCGGTAGTATCACAACGTGGCTTATGTTCACTCATCCACCCGCCGCTACGGAACGATCATAAGCCACTCAGGCTCGTGACATACCTAAAAGCAAAAGAACGTAAATTACTCATCTGTGGCAGTAATACATGAAAGCGTACCTCTGTTTACGGTTGACGCAGTATTCTCCACTACGGTGGCGGCTACACTTGGATTTACAGAATCTAAAAGCGACTACTATTATTAGTATACAAAAGATAAAAGCCCGCAAAATAACTTTTGTAAATCTTTACAAGATCTTAATGATTTTATTGAAAATTATTCTAAGTTCCCAAACTAACTTTTGACCTTGAAAAATGTCCTCTAAAATGCAATAGTGGGGGAAACGCCTATATTTAACGAAACGAAAACAGTAGAAATTATTCGTACAACTGATTCTATAGTTAACACTACTGAACATACAATGACTTCAAGATCAAGTTTCCCATCATCCCCCAAGTAAGAACCAACAAGCCTTATGTTTTTTTAATTATATTTTTTTCCATTATTGATACATTTCTAACGTTTTATTCCTTTTTTTACAGGTTGTAACGGTTTAATTTTTATTTGAATAGTAAACTTTTTAAAAATAAACCATATGTCTATGATCCTGTCTATAATCCGCCTTAAGCTTTATTACTGGCTGTGTTTTTTTATGTGTTATCGTGGTTTTAAGTTTTGATAATAAATTGTAATGAAAGTGGAGGCAAAAATTCACGAACAATTCCACTCATAACCATGTGATATGGTCTGGTTATCTAGGACCGACGACTTAGTTAGTTATTTAGTTTTCTTCTTTCTCGCTGTGATTTTTCGTCAGAAAATTTTGTTTCCCTCATTGAATTTTCTTCCTTGAAAGGAAGGGGAATGTAACGGTTTAATTTTATTTGAATAGTAAACTTTTTAAAAATAATTATTTTAAGTCACATTTAACATAATAGATGTCTTTAGTGATATCAATTTTGAATTCCAATTCAATAGCCTGACCCTAGGCCAAATTTTATCATTGCTAGGTACTTTTGAGCATTTTTCTGGTTTCATTCTGTTATCAGCAATTTTGGTTCTATTTAAAAATTCGTGCCATGTGGTGTACTTGAAGCGGTAATTCTGGATAAATCTCGTGCATCTACATATAAAAAAAATTGAATACAGGCTTATATTAATTAGTTTAGTAATTACCTGCCTGTACAATTATATTTCGAAAGTTTCGGATAATACTTGACACGTTTCCTGTCTGGCCGCCTATCAACTCAGGTAAAAGTCTAAACCAACTGCTCAAATTGTTCCTGTTTCATTCATGTATTTTAGACCACATTTAACAGTGAACTATTCACGATTCATGTCTCTTGCTGCTACAAACAATAATTTAATTATTACATCAAGGAAGACAAATTCATTTACGACCGACAAATCCAGACGGAACCCCTTATTACAAGGTGTGCGATTGGTAACTAGTATAACAACAACCCATCTTCTCTGGTCTGCGACTCGATTCTACCTTTACCGTTCTGTTCTTCATAACAACTACAACAGGTCAGATTACTACAGTTTATAATATATTGTTTACAAACGAAACCATGGTTGTTAACCTATATCTTAAGAAGATCGCCTGTCCATTTTTGTTGGTTCGCTAAAAATTAATATTATCATTCACATTATTAAATTAAACATTGAGGTTACGTACCTTTTCTTGTTATATATCCTTATGATTAACATAACGATTTAATTGTAAAATTTCACTTGTTTCACGTTTAAGTTCAATTGAAAACTCCATTGTAATTCATAATTTGAATCTTGAATCATTTTTGTTATCAAAAAAAAAAAGGGGGTTAATACCATTCCCTCTGAAATTATTGTGACTATTGTACCGCATTTTGTTTATGTACGTTACTTTTGCTATTGTGTTTGATATACCTTCAGTACCATCGTAACAATATGTTTTTTTGTAAATCATTTACGGTAGTACAGTCAGAATTCAATTGCCGGTAGTCAAGTTATTTTTTTGTTTATTCCGAGTATAGGAGGAGAAGCAACGCAGAGTTTACACTGAATTTTATTTCCTGTGTAGCTTGCAATTAATTCATTATTATAGTTTTTTATTTAGGTGCGCAGTATCAATACGTTGAATCGATTCAATGAATTACTGTGTTGACTATATTTTTTATATGCATAAATTAATTTTTTTATTTCAGCTTACTGATATATTCTTTTAAACGCTTTGCTTGGTTTCTACCTGCCCTGTCTTATCAAGTCACTGTCACTGGCAACCAATTCTGATTACTCACTACTCATTAAAAGGAATGTTATGATCCTGTTACTTCTGGACACGTTGGCATTTTTAAAACATTCAGTAGGATTTGTAATAGATTTACGTGGCCAAAAATGAAATGCGATGTTGCTCGCTATATTAATAATTGTTTAGTTTGTTCTGCGCACAAAGTTGAACAAAAATTACCTTCTGGACACATGGGTAATCGTATAAAACCCACTCGCCCATGGCAGATTATTAGTTTAGATTTTGTTGGTCCATTCCGCGTTCTAAACATGGAAACGTTAGTTTGCTTGTTGCGTCCGATTATTTCAGTAAGTATCTCTGTTGTTCCCATGTCGAGCAGCAAACGCTAGGAATTTATGTAAATTCGTGGAGGAAGGTATCTTTTAAATTACTCAGTTCCCAAATTATCATATGTGATAATGGAGTGCAGATGCGTTCAAATGAATTCAAAAATCTGTGCGATAAATATCAAGTTAAATTTCTTTTACACCACTTTATTATCCCGTGCAGATCCAGTTGAACGAGTAAACCGTGTTGTGAAGACAATGATTTCACAATATATTAAATCCTCACATAAAACTTGGGATGAAAATATTACTTCTATCGCTTTAGCTATTCGTACTTCTCGTTCGGAGACTACTGGTTTCACTCCGTTCTTCATAAACTTTGGTCGAGAACATGTACTTTCTGGTGCGGAATATGATGCAAATTTTGGTAGTTCAGAGCATCCGATAAACGAAAACGAAGTACAAAATCGGAAGATTGGTTTTCAAAATTGTATGAACAGGTACTATCAAATTACAGTCTTCGTCTGATAAAACCGCAAAACTTACAATCTTCGTCGTCGACCGACCAGTTTTGCTGTTGGCGAACAAGTGTGGAGGAAGAATAAGTTTATCGAAGTAGCATCTTTCAAGCAATTAGCTCAAAGTATGTTGGACCTTTTAAGATAAAGACTCAGGTCAGTATCTATGAACTAGAAGATGAAAAGGTAATTCTAGTTTGCATGTTAGACTTGAAACCATTGTATGATCTGTTATAATCCGCCTTAAGCTTTTACTGACTGTTTATGTGTTATCTGGTTTAGTTTATAATAAATAAGATAAGCAAAATTCACGAACAATTACTTTCATAATTTATACAAATATAACAATGTTATCTAACATAAACAAAATTACTCTATCTATAGTTCAAAATACAATTTTATCTTAAAATCAACATATGACTAATTATAAAATCTAATTAATAATTAGTCGTCTCAATATCGAACATGAAATCATTTTGTTACCAGATGCTAAACCCGTTAAACAGAGGTATTACCCAGTTTCTCCATTTCGTCAGCAGTTGATTGACCAGGAGCTAGAAAATATGCTTAAGTTAGGTGTCATTGAGCCATCTAAAAGTCCATGGAGCGCCTGTAGTTTTAGTTCCTAAAAGGATGGAACCCAGAGGTTTTGTGTAGACTATCGTTTGCTTAACTCTCTTACTAAGAAGGATGCTTATCCACTACCCTATATTAGTGCTATACTGGATCAACTACGTGATGCCAAATTCATAAGCTCCATTGACATAAAAGTGCATATTGGCAAGTCCCACTTTCTGAGAATTCAAAAGAATATACTGCTTTACTATTCCGGGTAGAGGGTTATTTCAATTCAAGCGGTTACCCTTTGGTTTAACCAATGCTCCTGCTACTTGGCAGCGAATTATCGATTCAGTTTTAGGTGCAGATTTGCAACCTCATGTACTAGTATATCTTGACGATATCGTCATTACCTCATTAACTTTTGAACGTCATCTAGAAATTTTAGGAACTGTTTTCAAGCGACTGTGTTCTGCTGGTCTTATCATTAGTTGGGAGAAGTGTCAATTTTGTAAACCTAGTTTGAAATACTTAGGCTACGTAGTGGATGCAAAGGGTTTGCGAACAGATCCTGATAAGATACAAGCTATTATGAATATTTCGAGTCCGGAAAACTTAGAACAACTTCGAAGATTTTTAGGTACCACTTCTTGGTATAGGCGTTTTGTTCCTAATTACGCTACAATCACTGCCTTTAACGAATTTGGTTAGGAAAAATGTTATTTATAATTGGAGTGATGAGTGCGAAGGATCTTTTCGACTTCTTAAGGAGCAATTGATTAGTGCACCCATTCTTTGCTGTCCCGATTTTAGTCGCCCATTTATTTTACAAACTGATGCTTCTGCATATGGTTTGGGAGCGTGTTTAGTTCAATCGTTCCAGGATGGTGAGAAAGTCATAGCATACCTATCCAGATCGCTCACTCGACAAGAGCGAAACTATTCAACAACGGAAAGGGAATGTCTTAGTGTGGTTTGGGCTGTTGAGCATTGTCGCCAATATTTAGAAGGTGTGCATTTTACGGTCATAACCGACCACCATAGTCTTTTGTGGCTGCATAATTTAAAAGATCCCCAAGGCCGTTTAGCCCGTTGGGTTCTAAGACTCCAACCCTATAATTTTACCATTATTCATAGAAAAGGTAAAGAACACGTCGTACCCGACATGCTTTCACGTTCAGTTCAGATTGCTGATAGTATTAATTTTGTTTCCACTCATAATTTCTTATCCACGTCCGATAACTGGTATCTTCAGTTAAAAACTAAAGTTAAGTTAAATCCATTGAAATATCCTACTTTTCGTCTTAATAATGGCGTTCTGTATAAATACGTTAAAGTTCGTCTACCAGAATTGTCATCCGAATCCGATACCTGGAAAATAGTTGTTCCAAAAGACTTCCGCCATCATATTATCAAGGAATGTCATGATCCTGTTACTTCTGGACACGTTGGTCGTAAATGAATTTGTCTTCCTTGATGTAATAATTAAATTATTGTTTGTAGCAGCAAGAGACATGAATCGTGAATAGTTCACTGTTAAATGTGGCCTAAAATACATGAATGAAACAGGAACAATTTGAGCAGTTGGTTTAGACTTTTACCTGAGTTGATAGGCGGCCAGACAGGAAACGTGTCAAGTATTATCCGAAACTTTCGAAATATAATTGTACAGGCAGGTAATTACTAAACTAATTAATATAAGCCTGTATTCAATTTTTTTTATATGTAGATGCACGAGATTTATCCAGAATTACCGCTTCAAGTACACCACATGGCACGAATTTTTAAATAGAACCAAAAATTGCTGATAACAGAATGAAACCAGAAAAATGCTCAAAAGTACCTAGCAATGATAAAATTTGGCCTAGGGGTCAGGCTATTGAATTGGAATTCAAAATTGATATCACTAAAGACATCTATTATGTTAAATGTGACTTAAAATAATTATTTTTAAAAAGTTTACTATTCAAATAAAAATTAAACCGTTACAAGGTTACTGTTACCCCACGTTCTCCATCGCCTGGGGAACTCCTGTATCAATTCGATTTCATCCCGCTAACCTCCTTAACTCCTCTCCCTGACCTTCCGCCAACTCCCACACCTCAGGTTTCTTATCCAACTGACGATAACCTCCCTTCAACTCCCACAAGTCAGGGTTCTTCACCCTCTTCACCTCTTCTGTATATCCTCTCCTATTAATGTGGACGCCCAACCCAGTGACGACGAAATTTATGAACTGCCAACCGTAGTCCTGGACTCTACAAGATTACAATCTTAATGCGGATACACTAATACTTCACATGACTAATGCCGAAGTCATTACTATAGGTGATGAGGACACGCCACTACCTATTGGCATAGACGAACATACCGATGATAGTGATGACTTCGTCAGCATATCATCCAGTGTTGAGAAAGTATGTTCCTTCTGTGCTGGGAACGATTACCTCATCACTGGTAACTACGACTCCGACGTAGACCCTGCCTACAGCTATGATTCCGACGACTACTACAATGACGCATTACGACAACAGCGTCTGCTTCGCGAAACACCTACTGAGTTTTGTAACGAAATTATCGTTGAAGAGAATAGCGATTAGGCAACTTTATGGACACTCTCACTGACAACACGCAACAACTGTAACCTAGCGCTCAAGAACATTCAGATGTAGTACAACAACTAAGTGCACAAGAACAGTTACATAACAACATACAGGACGAGATCAATGACAATGGCAGGGATCCAGACGCCGCTCCGCAGGTCCAGGGTCACGGAAATAGCGAAAATGACATGCACGACAATGACTACGAAGAACTTGACGATGACTGGTTTTGAGCTACACACATCCCTATGGCTATTAGTCGCACTATGCTTCCAGCCCTATACAACGTTGTGTGCGATGACGTCGGGAGATAGTGCCACCCAACGCAATTCTGCTTTTCTTATTATCACTGGGTAACACTGGCTATTCCACGCACATCGCATCATCACAAGGGGCTGTCTCACGTTCACCGTATGTATTGTCTTGATACTACTTTGTTTATACTAATAATTCTTTCTTTCATTACAGCTGGCAAAAATAGTGCAATTTGTCCAGAATTATGATTTCGTGATTACGGAGAGCTGGGCCCACTCTAGGCTTGTAACACTATACCTTAACTGGCATAGTGTTATAAGCCTAGCTACACTAAGTGGGTATTATCACGCCATTCTACATCTGGAGATGATACAGGAAACTGTCGAAGAGATTGCCGGATTTGACGAACGCATCTGAGTTCGTAACGCAGCTCTTCGACAAGTGGTCTTTGCAAGTGATGGAGACAAACTATAACTGACAGAGCTCTCCTTCCACTTAGAATTTATTTATTTTTCCAGAAAAACGTCGTCCCCACTAGTCCGACACCAGACCAGGCAGATCGACGCCAACTGATTCAACGCAGCGACTACTACACGGACAGAAAAACAGACAACCAGACAAACAGACAAACAGACATACAGACCAACAGACAAACAGACAAACAGACAAACAAACAAACAGACAAACAGACAAACAGACAAACAGACAAACAGACAAACAGACAAACAGACAAACAGACAAACAGACAAACAGACAAACAGACAAACAGACAAACAGACAAACAGACAAACAGACAAACAGACAAACAGACAAACAGACAAACAGACAAACAGACAAACCGACAAACAGACAAACAGACAAACCGACAAACGGACAAACGGACAAACGGACAAACGGACAAACGGACAAACGGACAAACGGACAAACGGACAAACGGACAAACGGACAAACGGACAAACGGACAAACGGACAAACGGACAAACGGACAAACGGACAAACGGACAAACGGACAAACGGACAAACGGACAAACGGACACACGGACACACGGACACACGGACACACGGACACACGGACACACGGACACGGACAGACGGACATACGACGAGACAGACGGACAGACGGACAGACGGACAGACGGACAGACGGACAGACGGACAGACGGACAGACGGACAGACGGCCAGAGACAGACGGTCAGACGGACAGACGGACAGACAGGCAGACGGACAGACGGACAGACGGACAGACGGACAGACGGACAGACGGACAGACGACAGACGGACAGACGACGACGGACAGACGGACAGACGGACAGACGGACAGACGGACAGACGGACAGACGGACAGACGGACAGACGGACAGACGGACAGACGGACAGACGGACAGACGGACAGACGGACAGACGGACAGACGGACAGACGGACAGACGGACAGACGGACAGACGGACAAACGGACAAACGGACAAACGGACAAACGGACAAACGGACAAACGGACAAACGAACAAACAGACACATCACACGGTGTATATGCTCAAATAAATCAATGACGCTGATGAACATCTGCTAGTCCTCTTCTTACTATTGAATGCTTCATGTGTGGATTTCGAATAAACCAATGGCGGCCATCTGACAGTCCGCTGCAAGAACGTCTCCGATGCGTACCACACTGCACGTACGCTCAATTACTTGCGCCACGTCCACGCAGGTGTATTGATACGGAAGTGGAAAGGACCTTTTGCACTTGTACCAAATCATAATGTTTTATTCCTAGAGACAATCATACATCTGAATAATATACTGATTACATTTGTACATACAACAAATAAATATATTAACATATCATTATCTTTTTTTACTTTTGTTCTCAGTGTGGTTTCAGAGATGTGTAAAAAATTACATGAGCAAGTCTTGAAAGAGTGAGATGGCTATCTGAATAGGTAGAGTGTGCAAATAGTCTTGAAAATGTGTTAAGTGTTAGTGACCTACGTATGTTGTTGCACCTTGTAATCTTGGAAATGGGTAACCTTGAGAATGTAGTGTATAAACATGACCTAGTTATTTTGTAACCTTCAGCCGGTGGGACCTTGACATTGTGGTGACCTTGATAATGTGGGACCTTAGAATTGTGGTCTGTTGCAAAAGTCTCCAATCTTACCTACTATCTAAAAATGACATAAAATACAGGGCGTTATATTTAAAAAAACCTAACTTTGATATATTGCAATTTTCTGAACCATCCTGAATAATTGAAAATAGTTTAAAAAGATAGTACTTATCAATTTACATGTCACCAAAAAATTAAGCTGATATCTCGTACCGTTTCGGCACAAGAGACCGAGGGAGTAGTCGTGAGTCACCCTGTAAATATGTTACTGTGGAACTCTGAAATTTGGTTAATGTCGGCATTCTCTGGTGATTGTCAGCATTCTCCAAGGTGCTTGGCGTATGTCCCAAGTGCAAGTGCGAGTGCGAGTGCGAGTGCAAGTGCGAGTGCGCGTGCGCGTGTGCGTGTACGGGTGCGGGTCTGTGTGTGAGTGCGTGGGTGCGCGTATGCGTGCGTGCGTGAGTGGGGGCGTGCTTTCGTGCATGCGTGCGTTCGTGCGTGCGTTTGTGCGTGCGTGCGTGCGTGATTTCGTGCGTGCGTGATTTCGTGCGTGCGTGCGTGCGTGCACGTTGTTGTGTGTGTTTATAATTTTAATCGTGAGTTTAGACAATACTTTTCCTATTATTTAATAAACTCACTTTGAGTATGGATAACAACTACTTACAAAATAATTGTTAAGTTAAGGGGTTAAATATGATCCTTTTTAATACATACAAAAAACAATAAACTTTAAAAGTTATTTACTGCCCTATCAATACAACTTATATTCTATTGTTATTGTCCCATTAATTGTATTATACACTACCTACAAACTTTCTTAAAGTTAAACATAATTAAGTTAAAATAATTTTAATGAACTTATTTGTCATCTAAAAGGTAGTAACTTAGTATCAAAATCGGAAACTATTAATTGATTCCTCGATTCTGTCGGTCATTATTATAACATTAAGAAACTTGACGAATTTCAATTAATCTATTAATACTTTTCAACTAAAAAATATAATATAAGCTGCGTGGTGTAGTAGGTAGATACAAGTTAGTTCACTTGTGAAACTTACTAAATTTTTGATCCTATTTCAAAGTTAGGAACCTTAGACGCGTGAAATCCGATCACTATACTAGATTCAATTATTACTTCTTCTATTAAAAAATATTAATCTTATTCTATTCACATATTTAATATTTCTGTAAGTGCATTACATATCTATAAACTGGTTATATTAACAATTTTTTTGTCTGCACTATTGTAGACAAATCAGTCTACACAAGATTGAGTTTCATTTGTTCGCTTTATCGTTGCCTATGTAACGTATAATTTCCTTTTCAAAATCAATTGGTTTTTTATTTCATATTAAGACTCACAATTATGTAATAGAATATTTTTCAAACAAGAAATACTGACCATTATTGAGTTTAATCGTGTATTTTATTATAAATTGTAGTAGCCTTATACGTTTCGATAATATTTGCTGTTATCATCGCCTCTGAAGAACGAAACGTATGATATTAATTGAAGCGTCAAACAAACTTTTAAAAGATGATAGTGTTAACAGCATCTTTTAAAGATTTTGAGAAGTCTTACAATGCATCAAATTTTTGTCGTTACTAAAAATCCAAATTAGTCTATTTATCCATCACGCATATTTTTCTTACAATAAATGAATAAACTTAGTATAGCCGTTGACTGAAAACTTATATTTTTTACTCAATGGTATAGCTTAGTATAATAGTTCAGACAGTATACTTGCTTCCATACCTTTTTTTTCTACCTTCGTTGAATTCCAAATAAGATGTGCAGGGCTCGAAATGAATAAATAAGCAATCTACTTCTGGTTCTAATTGTATTTGGGAAAAAACGGTGTAATAATTTATACCGGGTGTCCATAAAGTCTGGAAACGGCTTAATTATAGCTAACTAAGATTTACAGGGTAACCAAATGAAATGTTGATTACTGCACTAAAAAAACTATTGTCCAACGTATCTGAAATTTTTGTCCGCCATCTTGGATTCAGCTTTATTTTTTTTAATAACAACATAGCCAAGTGCACATTATTTTCATGTAAAATTTAACGTAGAAAATGGTGGTGAAAACCGTTTGACGATATCTTCAACTGTTCTTTAGATTCTGGCCATTGAAGTGACTAGATCGAGGAAAAACAGCTATCACTAAACTCTGTCTACATTAGTTATTTGTAATAGCTAAAACATAAATGACATATCGTTTAACATTGTATTTTTATGCTAAAAACAATTCTGCAAAACCAGTTAATTGTACTCTCTTTTTATTAGTTACTTAATTGATCACTTTCACTGCGAATTTTGACAATGAAATCGTAATAACATTTGCTATAGTTTAATCAATGCATTTATTGATTTTTTTTTTTAATTAATTAAGTAAACAGTAAAAAGTTGAAATAGAAAAGAGGTAATAATTATGTGTTCATTAATAAAAGAATATGAAACATTTACTTGAATTACATCAGATGTTCAAAGTGGCCTCCTCCTACTTGTTGACAATATGCTGTACGGTTATAAAAGGCAGTTGCATCATTGTGAATCTATTCCCTTGATATTTGAATATCTGCATTTAGAATTCTTTGTCGTAGTTCATCACGATTGATGGTTTTGTTTTGTAAACTTTGTCTTTCATATAACCCCAAAAGAAGAAGTCTAATGGACTCAGGTCAGGTGATCGTGGGGGCCATTCAATTTGTCCTCTCCTGCCAACCTATCTTGCTGGAAAAATATCATTTAACAATGCGCGAACTTGAATTTCAAAGTGGGTAGGAGCTCCATCTTGTTGAAACCAAGCATTGTTAAAATTGTGTCCAAAATAACTTTGGATAGCTGGAACAATTTGGTTTCGGCGCATATCTTCTTACATCTCGCCCGTCAAATTGCCTTCAATAATAAACGGCCCAATTAATGTATCCGATACAATTCCAGCCCAAATATTGATCTTTTGAGGATGTTGTGTTAGCGCTTCTTTAAAGCAGTGCGGATTCTCCCCACTCCAATATCGACAATTATGTCTGTTGACATTTCTATTTAGCATCGCCTGAAAACACAACATTTCTTCGGTTCGGCTGCGTGATAATTTTGTTCATCACAAGTTCACTGAATTCTACATCCCGATCAAAATCATCCTCCGATAATTCTTGGTGCAATTGAATTTTGTAAGGCCTCAATTTGTTCTCGGTCATAACGACGTGAACGGAGGGTTTGTTTATTTCAAGTTGCCTGCTTACCTCCCTAATTGAGAAACGGGGATTCTCTGTACCTGCAACATGACGTCTAGTTTCGCTTCTTCAGATAACACTCATTTCGTTCAGCCTGATTTCGAACGATTTAGGATATTTCCAGATTCTTCAAATCTTCGTACTGTTTTGTACACGATCAGGAAAATTGTCATTAAATAGACTTTTTACTTCTTCGTACGATCTAACACGACCACCATACCCACGCGTCATGAGACGAGTAATCCGTTCTTATTCAATTAGCTCCATTTAGTTAAAAATATTAAAAGAAAATACAATTTGAAAGAACAGAAAACTAAGAAAACACAATTAAACTAATATTAATAAACACAAATACACAGACCTCCTAGGAAATACGTTTGCCGCTCATTACTTTAAAATAATATAAATTGCATAACATTTCATTAACAAGCGCGACAGTGAACGTTATAAAGCAAAATGTTTGTGTTTACTTTGGTAAAAATTGTCTACCGTATTTAATAAAAACATTAAGACCCTTTATCCTGTTATTATGAAAGTTATTATTAATTAATATTATTATTTACTATTAATTTATTAAATAATATTCTAATTTTATTCAACAAGTTTAATTAATTCATTAAATCAGCTAATAAAACTACAAATGTTATTACGATTCATTGTCAGAATTCGCAATGACAGTGATCAATTAATTAACTAATAAGAAGAGAGTATAATTAAATGGTTTGCAGAATTGTCTTTAGCATAAAAATACAATGTTAAATGATATGTCATTTATGTTTTTGCTATTACAAATAATTAATGTCGACGAAGTTAGGGATAGTCGGTTTTCCTCGATCTAGACACCTCAATGGCCAGAATCTAAAGAACGTTTGATGATATGGTCAAACGGTTTGCTATTTAAAAAAATAAAGTTAAATCCAATATGACGGATCCAAGATGGGCTTCGTCAGACGTAATATGAAGGTGACAAATATTGACACGTAGACAGAAAATTGACAAATATTAATAAAGTAACTAGATAATTAAAATTAAATCACTGTTGTAGACTGTAAAACTTTCAGTTCTTGAAAGTAGACACCCAGGTATCGAACGGTTCATATCGATTATCCCTGTGTATTGTACAGAGTGTTTTTAAGGCATGTTGAGCAATTGCTGATTTAGTAGGATGAAGTAAACGTAAGTATCTTTTGTGTACTGTTAACCTGTTGTTCATGGTTCTTCCAGTTTCCCCAATGTAGATTTAACCACAAGATCATGGGATTTTGTAAACACCACATGTATGTAATGGTATTTGGTCTTTAGCAGAATTCACAAGATTTCGAATTTTAACACTGCTTTTGTAAGCTACTTTTATATTATGCTTTTGTAATATTTTACCAATTTTATGCGTTGTGTTTGCAAAGAAAGGTAAAATGGCAAACTTGTTCAAAGTTGTAGATTTGTCATTCGTAGGCTTCATTTATCTCGTTTGAAAGAAAAGGTCTTCATAAATAATGGCTTCAACAAACAACAAATTAAAAAGTCATTTCAACCGAGACAAATGACGCCTACTAAACCTACAAATTTCAAATAAGTTTGCCATTTTCCCTTTCCTTGCAAACACAACGTCATATATTACAAGAGCATAATACAAAAGTAGCTTACAAAAGCAGTATTAAATTTCGAGATCTTCTGAATTCTGCTAAAGACCAAATACTATTACATGCAACACTCTGACCAATATAAAATTTGAAAGCACAACTATTTTGGCTAACGATAGGAATTTGTATACAAGAAAGATTCGAGAAGCTATTGAAATTCTAAAACGGCCTCACAACTTGAGCAGCGATAATTGATATGAGCTGTCCGGTACCTTTCTATCTATTTTCAAGAACTCAAAGTTTTACAGTCTACAACAATGATTTAATTTTGATTCTCTAGTTACCTTTTATTGATGTCTGTCAATCTGATGCTTACGTGTCAATATTTGTCACTTTCATATTACGCCTGATGAAGGACGGAGTATCTGTCTCAAAGCTTGCGAATAAATTATATACAAATTATTACACCGTTTTTCCCAAATAAAGTGTTAAATATGTCAAATGGTGAAAGTTTCAATTCTCATAATATACTTCTGGTATTGATAAAAATTCGTTTTACACATAAACGTATACAATATACACTATTAATGGAAATGTAAATAACCATAAACTTGTTAAAACCAAATATGTGTTAATCATTCCGTCTCGTCGTGAGGCACGGATTTGGATGCTAGGCTGCAACCCCCACTTTTTTCTACGTTAAACTCGTAAATATATTGTGTACGCACGTCCGTGTTTGAGAAGCGTCGCGCTATAACGCGAGCGCATCTACTACCAGAATCGAATTCCGGAATCACCAGAAGAAATTAGCATGATAATTTCCATTACCTTAGCTATTTTGTGGTTCAATATTTAATTTCGCATTTATAACATAGGGCATTGTCGTTCAGATATCACTAATAATCAGAATCTCGTTTTACTCGAACATAGTGACACGCTTTCCGTTGGTAATAAGCTGAAGATTAAGTTGACACATTGAAACAAATCGTAGATTTTGATATTTCACAGTACGTAATTTAAAAGTTTTTCCTCACTAACATCAGTTCGAATCTTCAAGGTGGGTTATGCAAATATTAGCACATCCGACTTCGGATGACAGAATTAAAAATGGTGTCTTCGCTAATGCGGCGTTTACAAATCTAAGTAAAGCTGATGGGAAAGACGGCATCCTTCAAATTCCCGTCAGACCGAAATATCACAAAATGACGATGCTCTAAGCTTAAAACTTTGTTCTAAACATTGAACAACCAGAAAAATCTGTCAATTGACATAATACTCTTGACTTCTATGAGCAAAACCGTCGAATTAAAACCTTTATTTTATTGCGGTAAGCAAGGTATTGCTTTACGTGGCCTTCGTAACGATTTCATCAATAAAAATACCGAAAGCAAGGGAAGTATCAATATTTTACATCTGCTTGGTCCATCGCGAAATGCCCAAATGACATCAAGAACAATACGTAAAATTCTTCCTCTCGCTCTCACTATCTTTCTATACGATTGAAAGTCCAAAATTTAAAAAAATGACTGTGCTTTGTAAGGAAATAAATGGCGGACGGAAAAACCTACCCCGTTCGGATGTCCGAGATGGCAAGGCCCAAGCGACCTTGGTCATCGAAACTACTCACTTTCTGATCCATTATTGCAGCATCCGCGGTATCAGGTCTAATCTTAATGCTATTCACCAACATCTTAAAATCTGGCATTCTGTTTTTATCTGAACCACAAGTCTCCTCTGCAAACTACGATTCACCCGACTTGCAATTTCCTCAATATAATTTTCACTCTAATTTTCGATACAAAGGAGAAGTGTGTGCCTATCTCAAGAGGATTTCCTCGGAGAATTAAAAATTCGACATGATTTGGTTTAAACATTCTGATCCTAAATTTGTAAAGTCTACGGTTGCGCTTATAAGTCATCTAAAGAGAATAACTTTGTAGACTTCTTCGATTACCTTAGTTTGAAAGTTGACTATATTCTGTGTCAGTTTCCATCTTGCGATATATCAATTCTGGGAAATTTCAATGTTCATAACTCTAAATGGCTTCAATTTTCGTCTACTACTAATACTGCTGGTCATAGTGGAGAAACATTTGCTATTTCATGTGATCTCACACAAATGATTTTTGAACCCAGCAGAATACCTGATAGCCCTCCATACTCCATATTTCCTAGATCTCCTTCTTACATCAAACCCACTTGTTTATAAAACTTTAGTTCTTTCCCCTCTAGATCTATCTGACCATTGTCTGATAGAAATAACTTTCCATGACGTGAATATTGTTTTAAGTTGTCTTCTTCTTCGGACAGTACTCTATTGGTATCTGAAGTCATTCTCATGGGCACGAAGTTACACATTCCCAAAAAACAAAATCGTATAGGTCATTCTCGTTCCCCCAATCCTGGTTCAATAAAGCTGGTGCTGATGCAATATCTTTGAAAAATAAATCTTATATTAAACGGAAATCTAACAAAACAGCGAGAGTTATGCAGGCTACGGCGGTGTTAGAAATACCCGAAAAATCACTAAAGCTAAAAGGTTGTTAGAACAACGAAAATGCAATGAACTAGATGCATCTCCTTCTGGCAGTCGTAGATTTTAATCTTTAGCTAAAGCCATCAGTAAAAACTTTAGTACATCTTCATTTCCTCCCATGGCGGCTTTTGACGGATTTGTAGTTGCTGATTCTGTAGGCAAAGTCAATCTTTTTGTGGATTTATTTGCATCAAATTGGTATCTCAATGATTCTGGAAAAGAGATGGCCCAAATCAATTCTCCTTCATACTCTATGAAATCAATTCATTTTCGGTACAAGCTTCTAGAATCGATTATCAGTTCAACAGATGATCTTCTTTCGTATGTGACTCAAACTTGGAGCAATACATTAGAATAACCCAGTGAAATAGTTATAGTCGCTTTAGATATTTCAAAGGCATTTGGCCAAGTTTGGCATGAGTGTTTACTAGCAAATTATTGAAATACGGTTTTAAGTGCAACGATCAGAAGTAAATGTGCTAGCCTACGAATCTTACCACTTACAAGCGTTCAAGCCGAGCGAAGTTTCTCTGCGCTTTGGCAGTTATGAACGTATCAGGGCTTCTTCCTATGAAGATGAAAATGGAAATAATGGAGAAATATACAGATGAAGAGATCCCTGTAAGTAGTGGTTAAGGGCCGGTTCTGGACCAATTCAAGGTCACTCGACCTCTGGTGGTGAGAAATGTAAGCTTTTGGATCCCTTCAAGGTCAAACTTTGGGGCGGGAAATTTAAATCTTTGGAGTTCACTAAAAATAGAAATTTCAATGTCACCATCCTCATCATATTACAAGGTCACTCTGCGGTCAAACGCTTTGGCGGGAAATTTGTATGTCAAGGTCAAAACCTAAAAATAGAAATTGCAATGTCATCATCATATTACAATTCTTAGAAGTTTAAAAATAGAGTGGTCAAGGTGAAAGATTATTGACCTGCAGTGGTATCGTATGACATTTCTTAGTTTATAATAAAAGGCTTTCTTTGCGTGTGCATGATTCAGTAAACCCTTTTATAGGCAAACATGACGAAAGTAATGCATGAAGCAGCTACCCCTAATGTAAAAGCTACCCCTAGTAGGTGATAGAAATATTTTTTAAGCAGATTTTTCTAAGTTCCAGCCTTTTCAAACAAAAAAAAATCAATTTTTCTCGAAAACGGACCAGAATGTGCCAAAAATAAATTTAAAAACCCCCCCTTCTCCCACTGTCAACTTTTCAACGTATCTAACACATATATCGAATTGGGGCAGCTACCCCTAATGTAAAAGCTACCCCTAGTGGGTGATATAAATATCTTTTAAGCAGATTTTTCCAGCCTCTTCAAACAAAAAAATCAATTTTTCCCGAAAACGGGCCAGAATTTGCAAACAATAAATTAAAAAACCCCGCCATCTCCGCCCGTCGACATTTCAACGTATCTAACACATATATCAAATTGGGGCAGCTACCCCTAATGTAAAAGCTGCCCCTAGTAGGTGATAGAAATAATTTTTAAGCAGATTTTTCTAAGTTCCATCCCTTTCAAACAAAAAAATCAATTTTTCTCAAAAACGGGCCAGAATTTGCCAAAAATACATTAAACCCCCCCCCCCCCCCATCTCCTCCTGTCGACTTTTCAACGTATCTAACAAATATATCAAATTGGGGCAGCTACCCCTAGTAGGTGATACAAATATTTTTTAAGAAATTTTTCCAAGTTCAGCCTTTTCAAACGAAAAAACATGAAGAATGATAGGTTGTTATGTATGTATGTATGTATGCTAAAATGTAGATCAAGGTCAAATGGTACTTAGGTTGACTAAATGGTGTGAAGGTGAAATAGTTTTCTAAACTAAAAGTAGGACAAGGTAGGTATTTAACAAGTTTAAACATGTAAGAGGTACTCAAATCAAAGACACATTTAGATCAAAATTTAAAGATAAAAATAGAAATTGTTAGGCATTTCTTAGAGATAACAAAAAGAATGATAGGTTGTTGTCTATGCTAAAAGTAGACCAAGGTCATACTACAACCCCACCATATGTAATTTACACATGAATCATTTTTTCAAAAGTGTTTAGTCCTAGTACAATTGCGACCAAGTAAAGTCGTTATAATGCAAGCAGCAATATCATTCCTGGAGCGATATAAATAATGGACAGCATCTCCTGATGGTAGCAGTTATTCATCATCAGATGCAGATTAGCTTTCTGATGCAATTCTCAAAGCACACTCTCCCCTCTACCATACAAAATCGTGATGCAGTAATATATAGGACAGTTCCGGTGTCTACTCAAAATTCAAAAGTGTTCTCGGATCAGTAAAGATGGATTTATCTGCATTGAACAGTAATACTTTCTGTAAATCCTTCACCAACGTAAAAGACTTGGAGGTGGGTGCAAAATATAAAGTGATTGATGTGAATACTATCGACACAAGGTATGGTAAACATATTATCATTGAAACCCAGAACTTTAAGTGCATACTTCCCTTACGATTTTATGAATACTTCAAAAAAGAAGATCGCATTGAAAAATTTAAACAATATCTGGCTGAGAAAGACGTGTACATCACCAGCGCCGGAACTGTAAGAAAGACAACTAATCTAACATTTCTGTAAAAAAAAACAGTAACATATATCTATGTATAATTGTTTGGAAACAAATTATATACTTTTTATCGCAAAAATGTCTTTTATTTAGTATAGGGAGAGAGAGGGAGAGAGAGGGAGAGCGAGGGATGTCTGGTCGAAGATTTTCAACTCGTGTTTAGACAGGGGAATATTCCCGGCATGCTGGAAATTACAAACGATGCGATTCATTCCGAAAGCGGGAAGAACCGACGCCACGGACCCGAAAACCTACCGGCCGATAAGTTTACTTCCGGTCATAGGAAAAGCCCTGGACAGAATAATAGCGACGCGTATAGAACATCACGTAAAAACCGCGGGAGGATTTAACCCAAATCAATTTGGATTCAGCTCGGGAAAGACCACCGTAGACGCGATAAGGAAGGCAGTCCGGGAAATCAAAGCGGCGAGAGCGAGGGGGGATTACTGCGCCGTCATATCGCTCGACATCCGAGGCGCTTTCGATAGCGCCTGGGTGCCGGCGATAGGATGGGAGATGCAGAGACTCCTACTACCCCGGAATTTAATCAAGATCGCCGGAAGCTACTTCAAGAACAGGACGGCGCAGGTGCAACTGACCAACGAGGTTGCGTGGAGGCGGGTAGAACGCGGATGTCCACACGGAAGCTGTACCGGGCCGGTATATTGGAAGATAGTATGTGATGCTATATTCAGAGCCAGGCTGCCTCCGGTATGCAGCCTAATAGGATACGCCGACGACACGCGAATAAGTCGGAAGGGGTATTTTACGAGAAACACATAAACCAGCAGAACCCATCGTTTAGGTTGGGTAACGAAAGAATTCGCTGCAAGGAGTTTATTAAATATTTAGGCGTCCTGATAGATAACAGGTTAAACTGGAAAGAACACGTTAAATACGCGAGCGCAAAGGGAAAACAGATAGGGAATAAAATAGGAGCGGCCGCGAAATTAACCTGGGAATCAAGGCGGCACTAAAACTATATATGAAGGCGCGATACAGCCGGCTGTATTATACGGGGCAGAAACTTGGGGGGAAAGACTAGGCGTAAAGGAACGAAATAAACTTTTAAGCGCGCAACGAACGATGGCCGTCAAGACGGCTCGGGCGTATAGGACGGTATCAACCGAAGCAGCACTAGTCTTAAGCACGTTATTGCCGCTAGATTTTTTGTTACAGGTCGAACGAGACCGTGCAGCGGCCCGAAGAGGTGGAAGGGTAAGCGGGAGAATACTCGGCGGACTAGGATACGCGTACACAACGGCCGAAACGATGGTCGACGCCGGCGAACTGGGGCATCCGGCCGACGTGGCTTCATCCTCCGACTTCTACATCGGAGAGGAGGGAGCGGCCAACGTCAGGTGCTACACGGACGGCTCGGCATCGGAAGGGGGAACGGAAGCGGCGTACGTAATATACCGAGGCGGGAGGAAAAGAGCTAGCGGCGGAGTAAGGCTGGACGAGGGTTGCAGCAACTTCCAGGGCGAGCTGGTCGCGATCGTTGAAGCCCTAGGGTATGCGCTGGGACATTTGCGAGACGTCCCAGAAATATCCATCATGTCGGACAGCAAGACCGCACTGCTCACTCTGACAAACGTCGCTAGGCCTACCGAACTCGTGGCGGAGGCCTGGCGACTGTTGCGTCGGGTAGCGGCGGTGACGGTTATCAAGCTGCATTGGGTGAAGGCACACCGGAAACCAAGGTAACGAAAGGGCAGACCGGCTCGCAAAGGAAGCGGCGAGGGACGGAAACGCGAGAATTGCCTACGCCAAGGTTCCGATGACCACCGTGAAGAGATTATTATTTAACAGGACGATGCGGGAATGGCAGAGAAGGTGGACCGGCGCCGAGACCGGCCGCTTAACCTTCAAATTCCTACCGGACGCCGCACAGAGGATATTTACTGCACCGGAGCTGGACCAATTTACAGTCCAGCTCGTAACGGGGCACGGCGGAACCGGAAGTTATTTGAAAAGATTTGGGAAGACCGAAGACGAGCGGTGTGCGTGCAGGCACGGCACTGAAGACTCCGGTCACATCATTTTCGATTGCGAGATCGAGGAAGGCGCTAGAAGGTTGGCGGATGCGAGGCTGGTCAGCGCGGGCCTACGGTGGCCACAAACGTGGGAGGAAATCACGGCGATGGCGGGCGAACGGGAATGGTGGGCGGAACTTTCGAAATTCGCGAAGCAAGTGCAGAGACTAAAACCGAACGTAGCGCGAGTAGTGTAATCCGGACCGTTACTAATAAAAATCGCGTCTTTTACCGATTGTGACACATCACCGATTAAGACTTTTCTACCCGATTGCGACATTAGAACCGGATTTGACAGTGGCAGGCGCGCGTGCGGCATCAAGTTTCCTAGTGCCGCACGCAAACTAGGTTAAGGACCACTGGATCTAAATTACGTTCCGGTGTTAGAGTAGGCCCCCTCGGAAGAAAGGCGGAAGAAACGGATTCCCGATAACCACGTAAAGGACTTGCGAATGGTTGCCGTAGGTGGGATGCGGGGGGAAGAAGTCGCGGGACGGCGCGATCCTTGCGTCTACCGGATATCGCCCGTAAGGAAACGACGGGCGAACGGTGCAAGTGGAAGTTGCCAAGTTTTTTATTGGACGTCGCCGGTCTTCCAAGGGCAGCGAATCGACGGGAAGGAGTAGCGGATAAGGACCACCGGAGCAGCCACGGAGTCGCAGCGACGTGGGGGCGACGGTGTTAGTGAAAGTGCTAGTGCTAGTGACCGCGAGTGACAGTGCTTATCCTGCGAAAATGAAGTAAAAATGCTAGTGCTTGAGTAGGTTTGACCGGACGCAAGCTTCATTTGCGTACAGTCGACGCATTCCCTTCAAGGGAAAAGCGTCGACTTAGATAAGTAGCGTCGAGGGCGCGAGCTTCACTCGCGTACAGACGGCGCCTTTCCGGTGACGGAGATGATAAGCTCCGTCGCAGGAAAGGGCGCGTACCTCATGCATGTATGGGTGCGGGCCTCACTCGCACACAGGGACCGCGGTTGCCTACTGTAACCGGCGGCGAACACGGACCCTTAAAGGTAACTTTCAAGGGCGCGAGCCTCACTCGCGCACAGGAATCGCGGACGCAGACTGTAGCCGGCGGACTTCGCGTTCGACTTTCACTCCGATCAGACGTGTTTGCGGGAGCTCGCGCTTGAGGTGAAAATTTTGTGATTTGACGATTTTGATACCAATTTGTGAACATTTTTAACTGATTGTGACTGTTAACAAATAGTGACTATATTTTTAATAAATTAAGTGAAAAAGTGGCCCAGCAGTTAGGATTAAAAGTTAAAATTACGGTTTCCCGAAGAAACAGGAGTAAGTTTTCAAATTTATCATTGTTTTAACTGCAGGATAGGGCATATTTTTTGCATTTACCGATAGATACATTTTTATTGTCGTTTTAGTGTAGATTTTGTATAGAATTTTGGTTGTTTTTATCGGAAAAACGCATACTTTCAGTAATTTACAGAAAAAGAAAGTTGGTGCGGGCCACGCAATTACGTGCCCACGCCGCTGACGTCACGTCATTAACGGAAAGCCCGCATTCCTAAGTAAATTTGTATAGCGGAAATTTCTATATAAGCTAAATATTTGATTTTATAAAAATATACAAATACATTAAATACATTTATCAGATTTCTTTTGTACAGCACAAGTAAATTCTAAAATAGTTTAATTTAAGTAAATAACTGCAGCCGGCGTGGCAACGGTCGGGTGACGTCGGCGGCTTGGGTACGCGGCTTCGGTCGCCATCTTTTTTCCTTATATTTTAATTGAACTTTACATCCGATTCCTTAAAGTAATACAAAGTTATCCCCCTTTTTTGTTCCGGTCGCTTTTAAATATATTTTTAATTTTCCGATAGAAACACAAAATTAATTAAGAAAAGCGAGAAAGCAATTGGCAAGTAGGATAGGCGTGGGTAACGTGGTCACGTGCCCGCGCCATTTTTGTGACAGTTAATCTAGAATAAAATCTTTCATAAAATAAAATAAAACATCATGGATGGCGCAAATAGTGATGAGGGGTTTCAACGGGCAGGGAAGCGGAAAACGCGTTTAACAACTAGGATCAGCGAAACGACGGAAAAAGTTAGGGAATGCGAGGGAAAGCTAGTAGCTAGGGGTAGGCAGGCTAGTTGCGCGAAGCAGGGTCCAACGGCGGAGGTAGAAAGCGATAGCGAGGAGGGTATGACGGATCGCAATATCTGAATCCTGAGGAACGGCATCCGGGAACAGGAAACGATTAACGGTCGTATTGTCGAGGCATTGGACGCCGACACTGGAAACATTGAGACACTAACACCGGAAAATATATTAGAATGCGAAATTAGCACTCTTTGCTCATACGCGTCCTTCATGATACCGGAAGACGGGTCAAAGTCGTTTCCGGTGAGCAATAGGCGGCAGGTTCGCGCGCACCTGACTATGATAGGTGTAAAAATGGGTAAATTGCTAGGGATTATCGACGAATTAAGAACGGCGGTAGGCAAAAAGGATCGCGAAATTAAATCTATTAGGGAGGAAAAGCAACAAGCGTCAAGACAGGGAAATGGGTCGCGTGCTACACCGAGATTAGCGGAGGGCTTTACTTACGCGGAATTGGTTCGCGCGGGCCCTTCGAATAGAACGGAAATTGCGCCACCCGTTAACAGGAACGCTTTTAGCTTCTGCGTGATGGCAATTAACGAGGGAACCACGCCGGAGGAAGTAGGGAAAATGTTAAAAGAAAGGGTTAACCCCGCGGCGGAAAAGATAGCGATTAAAAAGGTACGGCAGACGACACAAGGGGTAATTGTAGATTGCGTAGAGAAAGGGGACGCGAAAAAGCTTACGCGAGAGATCCAAGAGACCGGATCCTTACAGGGGCGTGAAATAAAGAAAGGACACCCTCGTGTACTTTTCAGAAAGGTAGACAGGGAAATAACGGCGGACCAAATAATAGACAAAATATTAAAATTCAACGGGGACCTGGTAGCTAAAAGAGGAGGAGTAGATAGATTTAAAGAGGAAATTAAGGAAAGGGTTAGGTTAGGCTGTAGAGGGCGCAACCCCTACGCAGACGTGATCTTTGAAGTTCACCCTGAGCTCCGTAAAGAGATTGTAGGGAAAGAGGTGTGTTTGGGATGGAGCAGCGTGACAGTGGAGGACCATCTTTCGGTCCTGCACTGTTATAATTGCTGGGGAACAGGGCATCAGCCTAGGAACTGTAGGGATAAGGAAATTTGCGGAAGATGCGCGAAAGTAGGGCACAATGCTAGGGAATGTCGCTCGCAGAGGACTAGATGCGTCCAATGTAGGAGAGAGAGGGAGGGGGAGGGATGGGGAAATGCTAATGTGCACGGTATAAGCATACACACAAAGTGATGATAAGTTTCATCTCTCTCTCGCTCCCTCTCTCCACCTCCACCCCCTCTTCCCCTTCGCGCCTCTCTCTCTCTCTCTCTCAACCCCGATAATTTTTTCTTGTTTCTAAGAATTACAGCTATCTGTATTTGGGAAAAATTATCCAGTTCTTCTTTGAAATACTCCTAAAAGCGTTGAGGTAATGCATGCGAATAAGATATGTTATAGATGTTAGTTAATAAATATTTATTTATTAGAATTTCATTACAATTTTTTTATATAAATGATATACATGAGCCAAAGCGCAGTGATAAGTGTTTTGTATATGAAAAAAACAGCATGAATTAAGTTTGGGTAAAGTAGGTTGTTTCCTCAAACACCGTAATAGGTTGTTTTAAAATTTTTGAATATAATCAGCTTTCTCTCGTCCTTTAACGTACACCTCATCTGTTGTTGATATGAAATCACTAAGTATACGAGAGAATAGATGTGGAGAAGTATATCCATATTCCCACTTGATAAAGTAGTGGTTGTGAATTAATCAGTTAGCTTGTTTTTGAAATTCACTATTAAAGGTGTGCCACGGAAATGGAGGCTTGAATACATAATGAGCAATTTTTTCTTTATTATATATCGCTAGTTCCTTAGGTGTAAATATATTTCTTGCTGCATTGAATCCTTGCACATCAATTATAACAATCACTACTTTAATATATTTGTCTGGTTGTCTTCGTTAGCGCGTTGTATATGAGCTAATGCAATCGTGCAGTATTTCTACATGCTACATTTAAACAAATAGAACTGATTTGCTGGTTAGGTTTACACACACTATTACAATAGTAAATACGTAAGCGATTTTACTGTGCAAAAACAGTGCTTTCACATATATACTTTTTAATAATATATAATTTATTTCCAAACAATTATATGTAGACATATGTTATTATTTTTTTTACAGAAATGTTAGATTTGTTGTGTTTCCTAAAGTTCCGGCGCTGGTAATGTACACGCCATTCTCAGCCTGATATTGTTTAAACTTTTCAATGCGATCTTCTTTTTTGAAGTATTCATAAAATCGTAAGGGAAGTATGCACTTAAAGTTCTGGGTTTCAATGATAATATGTTTACCATACTTTGTGGCGATAGTATTCATATCAATCACTTTATATTTTGCACCCACCTCCAAGTCTTTTACGTTCGTGAAGGATTTACTGAAAGTACTAATGTTCAATCCATCTTTACTGATTCGAGAACACTTTTGAATTTTGAGTTGACACCGGAACTGTCCTTCTATATATTACTGCATCACGATTTTTTATGGTAGAGGGGAGAGTGTGCTTTGAGAATTGCATCAGTAAGCTAATCTGCATCTGATGATGAATAACTGCTACCATCAGGAGATGCTGTCCATTTTTTATATCTCTCCAGGAATGATATTGCTGCTTGCATTATAACGACTTTACT
Organism: Vesta saturnalis; assembly: GCA_036346205.1. Lineage (NCBI taxonomy): Eukaryota > Metazoa > Arthropoda > Insecta > Coleoptera > Lampyridae > Vesta > Vesta saturnalis. The sequence goes on from JARFJB010000042.1 coordinate 200,529, forward strand.
TGCTCGCAATTGTACTAGGACTAAACACTGTTGTGTAATTTACATATGGTGGGGTTGTAGTATGACCTTGGTCTACTTTTAGCATAGACAACAACCTATCATTCTTTTTGTTTCCATAAACTGATTCTATTTTTATATCTCTAAGAAATGTGATATGATACCCCTGCGGGCCTATAATCTTTCAGTTTGAGCACTCTATTTTAAGATTTCTAAGAATTGTAATATACCATTTGACCTTGGTTTACTTTTTAGCATAGACAACAACAAGAACCAGTCATTCTTCTTGTTTCCATACACTGATTCTATTTTTATATTTCTAAGAAATGTAATATGATACACCTGCAGGTCATTAATTACTCTTTGACCTTAAAAACTCTATATTTAGATTTCTAAGAATTGTAATATGATGGCCTAGCAATTTCTATTTTTAGCTTGAAATTTTGATCTAAATGTGTCCTTGATTTGAGTACCTCTTACATGTTTAAACTTGTTAAATACCCACCTTGTCCTACTTTTAGTTTAGAAAACTATTTCACCTTCACACCATTTAGTCAACCTAAGTACCATTTGACCTTGATCTACATTTTAGCATACATACATACATATATACATACATACATACATAATAACCTGTCACTCTTCATGTTTCCATGAACTGACTCTATTTTTGGATTTCTAAGAAACTTAATGTGATACCCCCGCAGGTCATTACTCTTTGACCTTGAAAACTCTATTTTTAGATTTCTAAGAATTATAATATGATCATGATAATGATGATGACTTTGCAATTTCTATTTTTAGCTTTAAATTTAGATTTTTTCGTTTGAAAAGGCTGAACTTGGAAAAATTTCATAAAAAATATTTCTATCACCTAGTAGGGGTAGCTGCCCCAATTTGATATGTGTTAGATACGTTGAAAAGTCGACAGGTGGAGATGGGGGGGTTTTTTAATTTATTTTTGGTAAATTCTGGCCCGTTTTTGACAAAAATTGATTTTTTTGTTTGGAAAGGCTGGAACTTAGAAAAATCTGCTTAAAAATTAGTTCTATCACCTACTAGACGTAGCTTTTACATTAGGGGTAGCTTCCCCAATTTGATATATGTGTTAGATACGTTGAAAAGTCGACGTGGGGAGATCGGGGGTTTTTTAATTTATTTTTGGTAAATTCTGGCCCGTTTTTGAGAAAAATTGATTTTTTTGTTTGGAAAGGCTGAACTTAGATAAATAGATAAACTTAACCTCACAAATTTCTCTAACACGAAGTTGTGTTTATACTTTTGACTTGCTGATAAGAATGTAACAACCTACTTAAACGGTTATTTTTATTTTAGGGGAAAGCCATTACTATTTAACTGTTCGAAACAGTTATAAGCTGTTCTGTTCTGTACTTTTCTGATTCTTTACCTCATTGAAGGTAAGATTGCTATTCATGCTTTCATTTAGCTGTATATATTTAATTTTAGAGGTACTTTTCATATGCTGTACAATATACCTTTGGTACGCCACATAATATACTTCTCGTACACAATCTAAATAAACTGGTATGCTGTGTAAATATATGTACATTTGTATATAATTCGTATACTGTTTCGCTGATGAAGTGTGTTACTTATTACCTAATTAGCAAGAAATTTGACTTCCACACCTGTGAAAATTTGAAATTGTAACTTTCCGATAGGCTGTGATATAAAGATAAGTTATAAATCACTCCTATTCAGTGTCTTTTGGATACCTTAATACTTTGATTATTCTGTGACCAATCCTATAAGTTGTATAGATTTATGTACATGTTTGTGATAAAGCTTTAAGTGGTATTGTACAAATTTTTGCGCTTTTACAGTAAATTGCTTTGGGTAAAATGTTTGAGTATAAAAATAGCATGTCTATTGGTAATGTATGTAATTAAACACTGTTTTGTAAGAAACTGTGTAACTGGATGCATTCAGCTCAACAGATTCGAGTTAAAGGTTTTATTAACCACCTGATCAATTCTATTATTGTTGTTTACTGCAAGTTATTCATAGCAATTGTATTATTACTATACTCTATTATTTATATGTGCCTTTACAACTTGGGGAATGCTTAAATTACCTGTTTACTGTATTTTACTAAAGACTATAAATCTTATGTTTTAGCATAAGTTTGCAATTCTATATAATATTACTTTGCCATTTCTGGATGTAAATTTCACTTAATTTCATTTTCTAAATTCTAGTATTAGATTCTTTGGGTGGCTTGCTATATTGTGTATTTAAGAGCACAAGTATTTTATGTATTCTCTGTGGTTAACAATTTGTTTAACACGAGTGAATTACTTATTTATTTAGAATTATCTCCCTTTTACTTTTTTTGGGGAATGTAAATAAATTATCTATATATGTGTGTACATACAAATGCAAACTATATACTGCCATTATTAGAAATTAATATACCGCTTTTGTTTTTGGGGACTTTCTACTTTACAATTATTTTTTTCCTAGTGCTCAGATCCTTGAACATTTTCGTTACTTGGCTAGAAAAGTGGGAAATTAACTAATTATCTAGGGCTGGCTGTTTTATCCTTCTAGCTGGCGCCCTTCTCTTCTCTTTCAGCTGTCTTCATCTGTATCACTGTGCGACCCATCCATCTCTACCGTGACCGAGCTACCGGCAAGTCCTATATAAAGGTATCTCCTTTGTTGGGGTAAGTTTTAGTACAAAGTTGAAGTTTGCACGTAACAAGTAACAAGCCGATTCAAAGATGCCGAGAAATCTAGATGAAAACGGTGTCAAATTACCTTCGACGTTGTCAATTGAAAGCGCTTCTGAATGGCGTTCAAGCATCTCGGAAAGCCTTCTGATAGGCAAGTATTAACGATATAAAATACATGTTGCAAGAAAATGTGCAATGCTTCCGCTACCCTTGAACCCAATTTGTTGATATGCTAAAATCATATCATGGACAGAATCAACAGTTGTATAAGCAAACATTTCTGAGCCCGCTAATCCTTTCAACAACATAATAACTGACCAAAAATCAAGTTTTTCGAATTCTAGCTTCTTCCGACATTCTGTTTCCAAAAGTTTATAATTTTATCCCCGTTTAACCCATGGTGTGAATCTTTGACGTTCATAAAATATGAAACAAATTGTCTAGCTGTAATTGTTTTCATCCTTTTAAGACATTCTTACAAGTGTGAAAATATTAGGTACAGTTTAACACACAGTGTAGTTAGTATGTTAGGTTGTCGTATATACATTCAATATACGTTTAATTTTGCAACGATCTTCTCGAAATTTCCAATCTGTTTGTTTTCATAACAATGATGATAGATAAAACTTTTACTTGGATATAAGTCTTGTTACAGTTAAACTGCATTTTTGGCTAGTTCGTTTACTGATCTTTCACTATTAGTACAGCATTTGTAGAAGTTCGCCTTAAAAATAAATAAGTATACTGTACTCAAATTTAAAGTGATTTATTTCACACATCATAGGTGTATGTAAACATACAATTCTGTTCCATTTTTATAGTTCATTGTAATTTATAAGTTTCTTCACTCGTTGGTATTGTTACATCGTAAAAAAATTCAAAACCACATATCCTAATCTTGTACGAAAATACATCTGTCGTACATACCAAGTTCAACGATTGTCCACGTTTAGTTTACGTCCCTGGATTAAACATCCCTACGTGGGTAACCAATTTAGTCACAACTAAAGGTCATAGTACTTAAGTTTACCTTCATTTTATTCAACAATCTACTTCATAACTTCTAACTTTAACTTACCTTTTCTCTCCATTTTCCCTAAGATTAACTTTAACTCATTTTACCAAATTAATTACGTGTCAATCAGTATTATTATCAATCAAGTAAGTAGTATTCAGTCGTAGGTATAAAGTAACCATAGTATTGATTTTCTTGTTCCTTGAAGTTTTAAACCCTTCGTCTCATATTATTCCACCCAACATAACTTATGCCCGCCCAATACTGAATACAACTCACTCCTTTTGTAAAAACTGGACCCGCACTTCCCTGTAAATGAGGACCTACGTGAGCTTGTGATATGTACCATGATAATCGCGTGCACAGTGAACGTTATAAAATGCTTAAACCTATTTTCTTCTTGCCTATGAAAAAAACTACTAAAACTGATAATAAATTATTTGATTGTTTATACAAATAAATATCTTCCCGTTGTAATATGTACTAAATAAGTAAGAAATTACGTAAAAAAAATGAAAAGAAAATGTGAGGGAAGGAAAAAAAAGTGAATTTATCTTTTTTTCTCTTAATCTTAACCAACCCTATCTCTGAAAACGAACCTTTTACAACAACGCACACAAGAAATTTAAGTAACTGTGTAGCTATTCCACCAAAATTATATGATTTACCAAATATCAACTTCCATTACGGCTAACGCAATTGGTGCTGCTGACGTAAAGCCAAATTTATTGGTATGTTGGTGATATTTTCAAATTTCTGTGAAATATACATGTGATTTTATTTTTCATTATCATAGCAAAACATAGTTACTGTTTAATTAATCTGAAACATTCTTCTATTTATCTGACTATCCCATCTTTACTCGATAACACTGAAACAGAAATCATACTAGTCGATCTTTGAACGCAGAATTTTCGGGTGGTGTAGAACCAGAATGATTCCACTCTTTGGATTGCTCTTGAGTCTCTGAGTCATAATGCTGAAGCCACGATTCGTCGGTGGTAACAAACCAATTCAAAAATATCGAGGAATTTACTTGAAAACAACGTCAAGTTTCCTTCAACGTTGTCAATTGAAAGTGCTTTTGATTTAGCATTCAAGCATCTTGGAAAACATTCTTATAGGCAAGTAGTATGAACGATACAAAATACATGTTGCGAGGAAATGTACAATGCTTTCGCTATACGCTTGAGCCCCATTCGTCGATATCTGAAATCATATCATGGACAGAACCAAGTATTGTATTAGCAAACATTTCTTTGTCCGATAATCCTTTCAATAACTTAATAACTGACCGAAAATCAAGTTTGTTAAATTCTAGCTTCTTCAGACATTCGGTTTTCAAAAGTTTACAGTTTTATCCCCGTTCAACATGAACGTCAAACTGTGGCAACTTATTCATAAAATATGTAACTTGAATTGTGAAGTCTAGTTGCTTTATTTACTTTTAATAAAAATATTGGATACAACGTAACAAACAGTATAGTATGTTTGGTTGCCTATATACGTTGAAATATACGTTTAATTTTCCTCTTTTTCTTGGTGATAGATAAAACTTTCACCTGCATATAAGTCCTATTACAGTTACACTACATTTTTAACAAGCAACACCTTCGTTTCACTATTAATACAGCGTTTAAACTTCTGCTTAAAAATAAATAATTATACTCCACTCAAATGTTGAGTAATTGAGTATTATTTTCTCGGTTTGTTTTATTTCACACAAAAGCCAATCCGTCATCATAGATTTATGTAAACATACAATTCTGTTTCCATGTTATAGCTCATTGTAATTTATAACTTTCTTCACTCGTTTGGTATTGTTACATCCGAAAAAGATTAAAAACCACATGTCCTAATCTTATACGAAAATACATCTAACGTACACACCATCGTCAACGAATACCTATCCACATTTAGTTTACATCTCTGGATTAAACACCCGTAAAACCAGCAGGTTGGCGATTTTCTATGTGGTTAACGAGTACAGCCACAACTAAAGGTCATATTACTTATGGTTACGTTCAACGATTACTTCATAACCTCTAACTTTAACTTACCTTTTCTCTCTTTTCCCTAAAATTAGCTTTAACTCATTTTACTAAAATGGTTACGTTACTCTTACTAATTATATTGAAATCGGTGTAAATAATTTCAAAACAACTTATACTGTTCTATAATAATCAGCGATCTTGATTTTTTTTTTGTACTTCTGTAGTACAATCTGTCAATATAAGAGCTAAGTGAAGCTGCACACAGCAGTTCATTTTTAATAGAAATAGATTTATTTAAATATACTACTTTTAGTATAAAAATCTTCATATTCTTTTTGTAAATAGGTACTATGTCACATCATCTTAGGTTGTTTTAAATTTTGTTAGAGCATAATAAGTATCTACTTAAAACATTTTTCCATTCATTTTTATTTTGTAAACCTGCGTTTACTTAATACTCTGACTTTGCACCAAAGCTTTTTATTATTTTTTATGATGTTTACCTACCTCTTTTCTGACGCTGTTGTTCACAAGCTGGAATTACAATGATTTCCTCATATGTATGTGAACGGAGAGCAGAAAGCTAAAAGTTGGCTAAACCAAGCAGAGCCGAGATTTCTAAGACAAATCGCAGAAAAAAGAAGAATCGACCAAATCGAAAGGTTAAATTAAATGAGGATGAAACCAATAACCGAAATTTGAGCACAGAGAACTTGTATAGTAAAAATGGCATTCTTTAACACGAAACAAACCAATAGAAAATAAGAAATTAAAGGGATACAAAAAAGGGCGGAGATAATTTCCTATGCCACCCTCAACAGCAAAGTCTCACTGATCCAGCTGTTAAGTGAGTAAATAAGTAAGATTTCGAATAAAAATGACGAAAACTTATACTTTTAATATCTATGTAAAGCTAAATCATATTAATAATATAATAAGAAATAATACGTGTTATCTGTTTTGAAGAAAATCAATAACAAAAATTGCAAAGATATAACAATATATACTTCAAATATATCCTAAATAATAGTTATTTGTTTCAGTGTACAAAAAATGACAGTTATCGGGACGATGAAGGAAGTTGCTGGACGACGCGACCGGTGTCCAGCAACCTTCCGAGTATCGAAAACGCATTTTATGTACGAATAAAACATAACACTTTTTCCCCAACCACTTTTACCTTTATATTCAGTGATTTATTTGCAGCTCACTATTTGTTTGGGAACCCCTCATTTCTTGTCCCTTATCGAAACGAAATTATTTTTTAGGTTAGTTTATAACCTTTAAGTTTCTATCGTTGCCACGTTTCTATTAAATAATCTAAGTCAGCAGGAAGACAAAGTAAACTTAATTTAATGTTGAACAAGGTTAAAAACAAACTGAACAAATATAAACTAAAAAAATGTACGATACAGTGCAATTTGTGCGTTGTTAAATTGGACGGGATGGTTAGGGAGTGTAGCAACTAAATTGGATTCTGAACTACTTGTCGATTGCCACTCTCCACGCCGTTTTAATGCATTAATCAACAGTGCAGGAGATGTTCTTCTTAGGCAACGGCCAGTATACATCTTTAAATCTGGCAAACCTAAGTAAGAGGCTACTTCCTGATCGGTTGCTGCCAGCTTGTGTATTTCGACAACTTGTCTGTCACACTTCCCATTTTGATATTTAATAAAGAATCAGTTGTCATTAATACCAAGTGGACGTAATGACAAATATTTCCTATATAACTGTAAGTACTGTTCACTAGTAACTGTAAATGATAGTAGTTAATTTAGATTTTCACAAATATTTAATAATTTATTATAATTCTCCGAAAATACACCCTCAATCTCTAAATATAATCATATCCTGAGCTTAAATTATGTGCACATTTAATTATTATTTGCGTTTGTAAGAATTTCACGAATTCTGTTGGAGTCGGACATTGTGTAATATTAGCGTAGTTTTGTATTGAAGTTCAATTGTGTTAACAATGAAAGTGTTTTCTAAAATCTCATGGTCCTTCGTGTTCTTAAATAAAGTAAGAAGTGTAAGACAAAAATCCTACATTTTTGATCCCATCGAGCAGGATAAATCAGTTTCGAATTGGTGAGTCGCAGTCTTTTAAAGAAGCCGAATGCAGTTTAATTTGAAGGAGAACTTTCAAATCTCCAAGAAGAACTAAGTGAATTCTCAACTTTCCAAGAGGATTCAGGTATTTTCCCAAGTAGTTTACAATAAAGAACATTTGTGTTTTTTTACTTTTATATTAATCTTTATTGCGCTATATTTTAATTTACTTAAAACGTATTTCATAAGGTTTAATTGTCACAGTAGTACTGCGACACTTGCGCCGCCAACTTGAATTTTCTGGGGAAAACCCACCTTTCACTTTTTTATATGCCCACGTGGGGGACGCGTTTTTTCACCCCTATGGTTTCTTTTCGGAAGCCTTTTTCGACCCTTGATGGGATTTTCTTCCCTAATTAAGGCCTTTTTTGTTTTTACTCGCTCACGTGTAGAGCGTATTTTTTCACCCATATTTTTACACACCCACATGTGAGACCGTATTTTCAACCCTTTTTTATCCCTAATTATTTTTTACACACCCATGTGTAGGACATGTTTTTTTCACCCCTATTTTATGACAGCTCACGTATAGGACGCGTTTTTTCTACCCCTATGGTTTCTTTTCGAGGGTCAACCCCTGATAGAAGTTCAATGTTGTTGTATTAAGAGCCTTTTTGACAGCAATTTTTGTACTTGATCACGTGAGGGGCAGATGTAGGGGCTGGTCTTGGACTTGGGGTTGGTCTTGGACCTGAAGCGGGCCTTAGGGTTATTGTTGATGGTCATCTAATTAAGGTCCTTTTTGGTTTTATTAAGAGCAGTACCCCTGGAGATTAGGCAAACGTAGACGCATACAATGTTGGAAATTGCATAATTAATAAGATATTATTATTAAAATTATCGATTCTATTGCTTTAAAATGGACATATGCTATTGGATGATCTTTTACCTATACGAGAAAACGTTGTATTTCTAATTAGGAGGTTCTCGTAAGACACGTGTAGAGCTTCGCAACTTGTTCTCGGGCCTTCGCCCCCATGCCGGAGATGGTATGGGGGCCTAACCTTATAAGACAAGTGTAGAGCTTAGCCCCTATCGTGGTCCCTTGGTGCAATTGTATGTGGTTCTAACTTAATCTTACAGCTGTAGGCCTTCGCCCCGTCATACAAAATTGTATTCTAATAAGGAGGTTCCTGCAAGACAGGACTTGTATCAGGGTCTGCGCCCTGACCCCTTTGAGTAAAAATTGATTTTAGTGCCATCTAGTGGCGTATAGACTAATGAACATTTTCTATAATAGAAGTTGATAATGCACACCTCTCTCTTGCTCTATCTTGTTTCTCTCTCATCCTCTCTCTTTCGTCTCTTTCTCACACACACACAAACAAATCTATTAATTAATCAATCTAAAACAAATCACGCTCGATCACCAGATCTATAACATAGAGTTAAATTAAATTAACATGTTTTTAAGAATATCAAACTGATATAATGGAAAGAGATCACCAGATCAATCTCAATCAATCAACCGAAATTATGTCTTACAGTTTGCGAAAACCAGATTACAGTTCAAGCTGAATACATTAAAGTCTAATTAAATATGACGTGAAATAATAAATAATTTCTACCCTAATGTAATGATGCTTTATGTATAGGCAGATTCTCTAAACAGTCACCACCTACACATTCGGAACATTATATCTGATTTATTTGCATGTTCAATTACATACACACAAAACTGTTTCATCGTAATGTGTTCATTAACAGTTGTAAAAACCCATTAAAAAGACTGGAAAGTAATAATTACTTATATCTAACATAGAGTTAAGTTAAATTAACATGTTTTTAAGAATATCAAACTGATATAATGGAAATAAAAGGCAAAAGGTTTTAATGGTTTTTATTATACGCTAATTAACAATAACTACAAGTTTCAAATCCACGAATACGTACCAGCTATTTGAGAGTTGATCTTATGACGTCATCCTGTAAGAGTAATAATACATTTTAAAAATCTTTATCGACATTTTGTCAGCAATCTCAGGTAAAAAACATATATTAAAAATAATACGCTTACCTTTAGAAGTGTTTTTTTCCTTCAGCTGTACCATACGTTCAACTGAAATATTTTTTATACAACGTGCTCACATATAATCACACTAAACACGATTTGTGAAATGGTTGGATATAAACTGGCTATTACATACCGATCATTAACTAATTTAGAAAGTAATACACAAAACCTGATTACCGCTACTCGTATTTTCCCTTTCTCTTAAAAATAATTAACAAATCGGTTTGAAAAATATTCATATTGTACATACGGACACACAAATTGTTTTTTTATAAAAAAACCACATTAAGAGTTGGAATGTGTGCAACATATTGTTTTAAATTGACCATGTATTTTCCCACATTATTTTTTTATTAGAGTTTTTAAATTTTTATTACCATGATTGTTATTAAAATTATCACATCTCTATTAGTGATTATTTTGATATAAAAAAGGGATTCCTAAAATTTACCATTGCACTTTCAATTTTGGTAAAACATAATCTCGGTTTGAGGAAACGACCTTCAAAATAATCAATCAAACCAGATACATAAGAATGCTTTAATTATATCCATTTAAATAGCGAAATAAATAAATTCAAGATGTATCTGAAACATGACTTCTATCAAAAAAGATTGTGTCTTTTTAAAAAAACCTTAGATTTTTATAAAACAAGACCGAACGTCCTAGTTGTTATTGAAAATGCTCAACCATCTATGTACAGTATACATTGCAATAACAAATATAATTCAGCTCATTACTTTAAAAATAAATGTGTAATTAAGAGCTGGTTGGTATACATCAGAATGTTATTTATTAACATGCATTTTAAACACACGTTGAATAAGCGGTCTTGCTCGCTTATATGTTTTATTTACACATACCTTTTGAGATTTTTATGTCAAGGGCCCGCGACAAGGGGAAAGACCCGAGCGCAAGTTCCTAGAAACTGTATGTAGTTTTTGAAAATATACAGCTACGTGGAACTATGATCAATCTCTATTACAGAAAAAACGTCTGTTAGCTCATACACCACTAGGTGGTGCCACAAACAAGCTCAAACTTCCAGCCAACCGGACACGATAGACGTGAGAGACGAAAGGGGCAAGAGAAACGCGGGGATGGGAGAGACGAAAGCCACGTTTAAGTTCCAACGCTTTTGTTTTTGTATTAAATCCAGAAGATTGATAGAAACTGGCCTCTTAAATATACAAATTATAAACAAACCCGAAAGTCCATTCCGAAAACAAGATTATTAATAAGAAATTGAAAGAAAAATTAGCATTTAAAAAATATATTTAAATAATACATCATTTATTTATTTAATTTAATTACATTCTTATCAGTCTTCTCCTTTTTACGACTGTAATTCGTCACTATCTGTCATGGTCTTGAGATTCGTCCTTTTCCTTTATCTCTTAACCGTACTATAGTTAGAGCGACCCAACTCCTCGACACCCGAAGATGACCGATCATATCCGAACATTGTTGAGTACTTACACCCCATTCCTCCAATATAATTTAAATGAAATCAAAATAAAGAAGTTTTACAACACTTTTTATACACAAATTACAATTCTCTCTTTATGCCTAATAGGCGTATGCTTTAGTACATCCAATTTAATTTTAATTTTATAATTTAAATATATACTTTGTTCTTCCAATTCTCTTTCTAGTCAATAATTAGATATACATAACGTGTCCAGATCGTCGAAATGTAATACGTTATGTAATTTATTTCTCGTGGTTATCGGATTAATACCTATTATAACTAATTCTGTCCCCTTCGGATAATCGCTCCAATTTCCTACAGTCTCTAAACTATATAATATGTTTAATTTTTACATAGAAGCACGTTAATTTATCCATGTCTTGTTGAAGGAAATTTACATTTTTCGTATTTTCTAAAGTTTTTACAGGCCCCACAACATCTATCATAGCAAGAGAATTCCATTAAATATGGTATTTCCATTAGTTTAAACGTTTCGTCTTTTCTCTCTCGTGCCCTTCTTGTCTGTAGGAAATTGGAGCGATTATCCGAAGGGGACAGAATTAGTTATAATAGGTATTAATCCGATAACCACGAGAAGTTAATTACATAACGTATTACATTTCGACGATCTGGATACGTTATGTATATCTAATTTGACAGAAAGAGAATTGGAAGAACAAAGTATATATTTAAATTATAAAATTAAAATTAAATTGGATGTACTAAAGCATACGCCTATTAGGCATAAAGAGAGAATTGTAATTTGTGTATAAAAATGTTACCTATTCTATGTGTAAAGAAAAAAAATAAAAGTGTTTATTTTGATTTTATTTAAATTATATTGGAGGGATGGGGTGTAAGTACTCAACAATGTTCGATAGGATCGGTCATCTTGGGTGTCCAGGAGTTTCGACTAACTATAGTACGGTTAATGCGATTCGTACCTATATGAAAACATTGCATCGCAAAATTTTACCTGTGTATATATAGTCTCCAGCGAGTAAGCATTATTATTATAATGTATTCTCCTGTTTATAAACCAACATCAGAGGACATTAGAGATTTCAGGGATTTGTTAGTAAACTACTACAACATAGCGGTTCAAGCTGATGATGAAAACAATGAAGTGGATGAGGTGAATGTATCTCACACTCATGATGATAATGATGATTCACAGAAGAAGAAAACTGATGAGATAGAGGGAAAGGACGAATCTCAAGACCATGACGATAGTGACGAATTACAGTCGTAAAAAGGAGAAGACTGATAAGAATGTAATTAAATTAAATAAATAAGTGATGTATTGTTTAAATATATTTTTTAAATGCTAAGTTTTCTTTCAATTTTTTATTGTTAATCTTGTTTTCGGTATGGACTTTCGGGTTTGTTCATAATTTTTATATTTAAGAGGCCAGTTTCTATCAATCTTATTGGATTTAATACAAAAACAAAAGCGTTGGAACTCAAACGTGGCTTTCGTCTCTCCCATCCCCGCGTTTCTCTTGCCCCTTTCGTCTCTCACGTCTATCGTGTCCGGTTGGCTGGAAGTTTGAGCTTGTTTGTGGCACCACCTAGTGGTGTATGAGCTAACAGACGTTTTTTTCTGTAATAGAGATTGATCATAGTTCCACGTAGCTGTATATTTTCGAAAACTACATACAGTTCCTAGGAACTTGCGCTCGGGTCTTTCCCCTTGTCGCGGGCCCTTGACATAAAAATCTCAAAAGGTATGTGTAAATAAAACATATAAGCGAGCAAGACCGCTTATTCAACGCGTGTTTAAAATGCACGTTAATAAATAACATTCTGATGTATACCAACCAGCTCTTAATTACACATTTATTTTTAAAGTAATGAGCTGAATTATATTTGTTATTGACATGTATACTGTACATAGATGGTTGAGCATTTTCAATAACGACTAGGACGTTCGGTCTTGTTTTATAAAAATCTAAGGTTTTTTTAAAAAGACACAACCTTTTTTGATAGAAGTCATGTTTCAGATACACCTTGAATTTATTTATTTCGCTATTTAAATGGATATAACTAAAGCATTCTTATGTATCTGGTTTGATTGATTGTTTTGAAGGTCGTTTCCTTAAAACGAGATTATGTTTTACCAAAATTTAAAATGCAATGGTAAATTTTAGACATTCCTTTATTATATCAAAATGATCACTAATAGAGATGTAATAATTTTAATAACAATCATGGTAATAAAAGTTTAAAAACTCTAATAAAAAAATAATGTGGGAAAATACATGGTCAATTTAAAACCGTATGTTGCACACATTCCAACTCTTAATGTGGTTTTTTTATAAAAAAAACAATTTGTGTCCGTATGTACAATATGAATATTTTTCAAACCGATTTGTTAATTATTTTTAAGAGAAAGGGAAAATACGAGTAGCGGTATTCAGGTTTTGCGTATTACTTTCTAAATTAGTTAATCATCGGTATGTAATAGCCAGTTTATATCCAACCATTTCACAAATCGTGTTTAGTGTGATTATATGTGAGCACGTTGTATAAAAAATATTTCAGTTGAACGTATGGTACAGCTGAAGGAAAAAACACTTCTAAAGGTAAACGTATTATTTTTAATATGTGGTTTTTTACCTGAGATTGCTGACAAAAATGTCGATGAAGATTTTTAAAATGTATTATTACTCTTACAGGATGACGTCATAAGATCAACTCTCAAATAGCTGGTACGTATTCGTGGATTTTAAACTTGCAGTTATTGTTAATTAGCGTATAATAAAAAACCATTAAAACCTTTTGCCTTTTATTTCCATTATATCAGTTTGATATTCTTAAAAACATGTTAATTTAACTTAACTCTATGTTATATATAAGTAATTATTACTTTCCAGTCTTTTTAATGGGTTTTTACAACTGTTAATGCACACGTTACGATGAAACAATTTTGTGTGTATGTAATTGAACATGCAAATAAATCAGATATAATGTTCCGAATGTGTAAGTGGTGACTGTTTAGAGAATCTGCCTATACATAAAGCATCAATACATTAGGGTAGAAATTATTTATTATTTCACGTCATATTTAATTAGACTTTAATGTATTCAGCTTGAACTGTAATCCGGTTTCCGCAAACTGTAAGACATAATTTCGGTTGATTGATTGAGATTGATCTGGTGATCGAGCGTGATTTGTTTTAGATTGATTAATTAATAGATTTGTTTGTGTGTGTGTGTGAGAAAGAGCCGAAAGAGAGAGGATGAGAGAGAAACAAGATAAAGCAAGAGAGAGGTGTGCATTATCAACTTCTATTATAGAAAATGTTCATTAGTCTATACGCCACTAGATGGCACTAAAATCAATTTTTACTCAAAGGGGCCAGGGCGCAGACCCTGATACAAGTCCTTGTAAAGGGACGCCGTCAGATATCCCGATTTTTTATTATTTTTAATTAGTTCCCAAAGTTCATTAGCAAGACACCGTCCTTTATAAAAATTTGCCTATCATGATTAATTATTTGCTAAGTAAAATACCAGTACTGATTCACGGAATTTAGTAAGATAACGTGACGCGCTAAATGCACAGGTGCAAGCCATTATAAAAATTCGTAGAAGTTCTAGTAAAAGTTAAACAGATTTCATAACGTTGCATAAAATTGCACAATAATTAATCATGCATCCTCCCTCCAGACGTAAAATCCCAAAAACGTTTAAAAGTTTGTATACGTCAGAGCATCTTCCACCAACACGGGCTTACGGAAGCTCACCAAAAAGTTTCGTAACCACCTCGCGAATTCTATATAAAACGCGGCACGCGCTGCTGAAAAGAGTCTTAAAGAAAAGTCTTGAAGTCAGAAGTCTTAAGTCGTACAGAAGAAGAAAGAAATTTTTCAATCTCACTGTTACCAGAAGTCTCTACGAAAGCACGCTACCAGAAGAATTCGAATCGAAACCGTGTGCTATATCGTCGCGTTCGCGCCGACTGCTACCTGTTGTAAACCATCCGCTTGTAACCGCCGTCCGAGTAGAAATCGGACTCGCGACTTGATAGCAGCACCGAAGTTAAAAGGTTAGAGTTGCAGAGATCTAACGGTGAAAGTACGTAAGTTGAGATACCTGGTGATAGGGATATGCAGGGTTGTAAGCCCGACGTACTCTTCTGTTACTAGACGTACACACCTACACTGTGGAGTTTGAAGGGTAGTTGCCCGACATTCCATTTGACCGAACGAGATCCTATTGTTTAGTTTAACGGGTGGTTTGCCCAGGTTACTAACAAAGGAGATCCACCTATACAAATTTACACGAACACTACAACACAACACACCTCGACAAACGTACCAGCGACCGCCAGATACCTGTAATTAAAACCTCGTCGGAAGATTAAGCTGAACACCTCGTTAACGCCGTTAATCCAGTAATATAGAAACGTAACCGTATACACTAGACGTGTCCGTCAGTATTAAATCACCACCTGTAAAGTAAACAAACCACCACCGCCGCCACCGTAAAAACGTAAGTTGCACCTTTGACAAGTACTAAGATTGTTACCCGTAAACCAGAAACTATCTGATAGTTTCTTGTGTTAAATAAGTCAAATCGTGATTGTTAGACGCGAAAAAAAATTTACTTTAAAATAGAAAACGAAGGTTTTATATTTTAAAAACGGCCAACATAACAAAAAGCTTTTATTTTTATTTTTTGTTTAAATAAAAACCGGTATACTAAAATTAATCTCGTAAGAGGAAACAAATAATACGCCGCTACCGTACACCAGCTACCTAAATAAACAAAAAGCTTTCATTTAACTAAAGATCGTACATTAAATGGAATGTAAATGTGAATGAGTTTATTTTCATAAGAAAAGCAGGTATAAAATTATACACTTATAACCGACCGCTTTAAAATATTGATTATTTCTTTAAAGGCAGAGTATTGAACTCAGTGTTTTATCGCGCACGTGTTTATAACGCGTTATCTGGCTACCTGCTTCTGTATTTTATACAGGGACGTATTCAGGTAAAATTATTTATTTATTTCGAAATTAACCAGTATAAATTGAAACAGTTCAAGGACGAAAACTAAAAGTCAAAACCCCAAACCTTCTATTAATGTTACATTACAGAAACTCCAGAGGACCACCTAACCATTAGTACCTGGACGAAGGATGTCTACTTAAAGATACCGAAGAGGGATGGTTACGTTACAATTTGGCACCCAAGAGCATGGGTCACAGTTCCGTACATTTACCTGTATCTATATCTTAGTTAAATAATTTAAATAACCATATAATATAGAAGTGTAATATAAATAGGAAATAAAGCTATATATATATATATATATATATATATATATATATATATATATATGAACCTTTGAATCCATTTGTTCAACGTGTTGAGAGCCTGAATAACGAACTGATCCTTATTTTGCAAGTACAAAATTCGACTGAGCCAGAAAAGGGAAAAGTGAGAATTATTCATTAGTAGTAATACACTCAACAGTCAAACCGCTAAGCCATCAGCGCGTTACACCATTACACACCAGTCCAAAATTTATTGCCATATGATTTTTTGGCAAGAGCGAATTTTTCTAACTGGATTTTAAGCGCGTTACATCCTGTCTTACAGGAACCTCCTTATTAGAATACAATTTTGTATGACAAGGCCTACAGCTGTTAGATTAAGTTAGAACCACATAATTGCAACACAGATAGCTAAACTCTACATTGTCTTATAAGGTTAGCCCCATACTATCACCGGCCTGCGAAGGCGAGAACAAGTTAGTTACACGTGGCTTCAGGTCCAAGACCAACCCCAAGTCCAAGACCAGCTACATCTGCCTCACGTGATCAAGTACAAAAATTGCTGTCAAAAGGCTCTTAATACAACGACATTGAAATTCTATCGAGGTTGAGCCTCGACAAGAAACCATAGTAGAAAAACGCGTCCTATGCGTGAGCTGTCATAAAATAGGGTGAAAAATCATGTCCTACACGTGGGTGTGTAAAAATAATTAGGGATAAAAGGGTTGAAAATACGGTCTCACATGTGTGTGTAAGAATATGAAAAATACGTCCTACACGTGAGCAGTAAAACAAAAAGCTTAATTAGGAGGAAAATCCATCAAGGGTCGAAAAAGGCCTGAAAAGAAACCATAGAAAACGCGTCAGTGCATATAAAAAGTGAAAGGTGGGGTTTCCCCAGAAAATCCAAGATGGCGGCGCAAGTGTCGCAGTACTACTTGTCACAATGGATATGTTAAAGTTAAAATAAACTCGCACAAGTGCTAAGGCTCAAATTACTAGAATGCATAGTTGGGTTTTGCAAAATAAAGGTATTGAAAATGATACCAATAAATTTAAGTCAAGAGAAGACGTTTTGCAAGATGCATTTATTTTTTTTATTTTTTTTTTATAATTGTGGACCTGAACAGGCTAAATAAGGCCTATCGTGCTAAACCACTCAGGAACACTTAGGAGGATGGATAGAGGATAATGAATTGCCAATAGATGCCTATGAACAGCTACCTTAAATTTTCTATATCATAAGTGAGAGGAAAACAGGAACTAGGGAGATTATTCCAGAGTTTAGATGCCGTGTAGAAAAATGTGGATTGCGCCCGTTTGGTACGACTAGTGGAGATTTGTACTGCATACTGATGATGTGAATGAGCGAACCGAGTGTTTCTCGCAAAGATAGCCGGAGATGGTATCAAAGAATGTAATTCACCAGCACAATAGTCGTTGTAATAACGATAATACAAAGAAAGAACTGAAACCATCCTTCTATGCTCAAGGGACTGTATGTGAGAAGTTAAGGACGGTCATTTATAAGCCTAATCTTCTTTTGAATACGATCAACGATATCGAGAGCGTATTACACTAACAAAGGTGAGAATTATATTCCAGATGAGGCCAATTTGGGACTTATACAGCAGAAAGAGTTGTCGAGAGGTAAAGTACTGCTTAGATCTGTACAAAAGCCTATTTTACGAGCAGCTGTTTTGGTAGCTGACAGACGATGGTCAACCTATGAGAGATTTGAAGATACAGTCATACCCAACAGAGTAATAGAGTCTGAAAACTTAAGAACTGAGCCATTCATACTTACAACAGGAAATGATCGATCTTTTTTGTCGGACATAAGGCAACACTGAGTTTTGTTAGCATTAAATTTAACTAGATTATTGCTTCATTCGAGAATACGTTGAATATCTTTGTTGATTGAATTTGCCATTTCAGCTTTAATTTCTTGATTTGACATAGAAGGTGGATTATCACTATGAGTAGACTGAGATGAACTGCAGTGAAGAGTGTTATCGTCAGCAAAGCAATGGATGGTTAGTTGTTGAAGAAATAAGTCGTTTATGTACAGCAGAAAATGTGTACGCGCTATAACGGATCCCTGTGGTACGCCCGCGTTAATGCTAACTTCTTTGAAAAAAGCCATCAACTACGACAAGTATTCGTCTTTTATCAAGAAACTAGAAACCCAGTTGATGAGCGTATCATTTAACCCAACGAGGTGAGTTTGGCAAGTAAACATTATGCCAAACTTGGTCAAATGCCTTGAGATATCTAAAGCGACTACAACTGTTTCACCTGACTGCTCTACTGTATTGTTCCAAACAAAATTTATGAAATATAATACTTCTCAAGATGAAATTGAAAATTGTTTAATTGATATAGACGATCAAACAGATCCTGAGGATAGAGACGAGATCGAAATCAACTATTTTGATGCTCTAGCTGCAATTAGAAAATCTATAGAAGAATTATCTCTTAAAAGTAACATTTTCTCTGACAGTCACACTTCTCAAAATGACAATGTCCATATAACATCTCACTGTTATCCCAAAATAAAACTGACGCAAATTAATAGACCTGAATTCTCTGGTAATTTTTCTGAATGGGAAACATTTTTTGATCTGTTCACCTCGCTTATCAATAAAAATAGTCAATTTACAAATGTTGAAAAATTTTATTATTTAAAGACATTGCTAAAAGGTGAAGCTTTAAGTATTGTAAATTCATTAAAAGTAACTAGTGATAATTTTGTTACGGCAGTTTCACCGTTTAGGAAAAGATTTGAAAATAAAAATAAGATTGTGAATTCTTATTTTAGTAATATTTTAAATGCTCCAATTATAACAAAGTGTAATCCAGAGAATTTGACAGATTTTGCCACTACTTGTAAAAGTAATTTAGAGTCATTGAAAATTCTTGAAGCATTATTAATTTTCAATTTTCAGCAAAAGATAGATTACAGTTCTAAGAAAATATTTGAGGAAGAAAGAGATATTAAAGCGTTGCCTAAGTTAGATGAGTTTTTCGAGTTTGTAGAAAAGAGATGCACAGTACTCGAAAATCTGTCTAGTCTTGATATTAAAATAGAAAAAAAGTTTAATAAAATATCATTACATTCCAATAATTTTAATAGTAACGTACAAAGACAAATCATATTTTGCTCATACTGTAACGATAACACCCATAAAATATATGTTTGCAAAAAATTTATATCACTTTCTGTACCAGATAGATTGGCGTTCATTAAATCTAACATTATTGTTTAAATTCTTTAGGTAATAAACATCTGATTGAAAATTGCACCTCAAGTTCAAGTTGCTCACAGTGTAATAAAAAGCATCACACCTTGTTACACTTAAATCAAATTCCTCAAAAGAACTATCCTCAAAATTTCCAACACTTTCTACTCTCAAAATCAATATCAAAATGTCGCATCTGATGGATATATATATATATATATATATATATATATATATAAATAATACATATATACTTCTGCTCAGGTTGCTCCTCTGCAGTAAATGCAAATTCTCGTCAAGATAACAGTCAAAATCCTTTATATGCCAGTCACTCTCAGAAAACGCAAAATCACACTTCGCCTTACGATAATCAATGTTCTCGGATTACATCTCGTAATAATCACAACAGAAGCTCAGAGAATTTAGCTCTCGATCAAGTGAATGATCAACCCTGTAGTTCAAATGATATTCTCAGCTTTATCTACAAAAAACTCTCAATCTATCTACTCAAAACAAAATGAACCTATTCAAATTAGAATACTTACAGATAGTGCCTTTATAACTCAACATTTAGTTGACAAATTAGGTTATAGTACATATAATAAAAATTTTAATATTTCTGGAATTTCTCAATGTCTCGCATTCTCGAGTCAAATGATTACTGTACTTTTGCACTCTAATGTTGATTACTCAAAAAGAT
Source organism: Vesta saturnalis (assembly GCA_036346205.1). Lineage (NCBI taxonomy): Eukaryota > Metazoa > Arthropoda > Insecta > Coleoptera > Lampyridae > Vesta > Vesta saturnalis. The sequence goes on from JARFJB010000042.1 coordinate 221,060, forward strand.
TTAAAGTATCTTATGTAGTACTTGAAAAAATTACAGATAAGTTACCACAAACTCTTATATGTCCAAGAAAATTAAAAATTCCAGATCACATATTTTCAAACCTCGCAGACCCTGATTTTTCCACTCCGAATGAAATTGAGGTTTTACTTGGGGCGGATGTTTATTATGATCTATTAACATACGAGTTTGTAAAACTGGGTAAAAATCAACCTACCCTTCTCAAAACACACTTGGGATGGATAGTCTCAGGAAATATTCCGCACTGTTGTATTAATCAATTGCCCTCATTTTCTCAATCCTATCACGTAACTACATTCTCTGAAAACGATACTAAACTCGATTCAATCCTTACAAGTTTTTGGAACATTGAAGAAATGCCAAATAAGTCTGTTCTCACTCCCGAAGATGAAATTTCTAAACAAATTTTCACTCGTACAACTAAAATTCTCGAAAATTGTCGTTTTCAAGTTGATGTACCCCTTAAATCACTCACTGAGCACTGCAAGCTTAGTAAATCGCTAAATCTTGCTCAAAGACGATTTCTGTCTCTTGAAAAGAGATTCGAGAAAGAACCTAATCTGTTTACAGAGTATAAACAATTTATATTTATTCTAAATCACGCTAGAATTGTTCCTCTCTCCCGCACTAACAAAATTGGCGAAAATAAATATTTCATCCCTCATTTGTGTCATACGAGGGTCGAGTTCAACTACCAAACTCTTAGTTATATTTGACACTTCATGTAGATCATCATCAGGTTTCTCTCTAAATGATGTTATCTTAAAAGGTTAGCGTGTACAACCTGATTTATATGATATCCTTTGTCGTTTTCGTACATTTAGGCTGGTACTCACCGCCGAATAGAGAAGATGTATAGGCAAATTAGGTTAAACCCAGATCAAGTCTTTTTACAAAATATTCTTTGGCGGGATTCTCCCCAAGATCCTTTATCATGTATTGAGCTTCTCACCGTCACATATGGGACAAATCTTGCACCCTTTGTCGCCACTCGTGTTTTGAAAGGAATAGCTATTCAAGGAACACAATACTCCCTTGCATCTAATGCTCTTCTTGCCCAAACATATATGGATGATGTTTTAGCTGGATGCGATAGTTATGATGAAATGAAAACTCTTTGCTCTCAATTAAATTCACTCCTAAGTCACTCGGGGTATCATTTAAGAAAATGGTGTTCCAATTCCAATAAATTCTTACACAGTATTTCTCTTACAAGGTCACCTTGTAAATTGTAAGGATTATCTTGGAACCCCTCTTCACATAATTTTCAAATATCATCTCCTGACACTCAAGTTGAGAATCATATTACCAAAAAAAATTCTCTCTACGATAGCACAATGTTTTGATCCTCTTGGTCTTGTTAATTCAGCGATAGTCAAAGGTAAAATTGTAATACAAAAACTTTACTTGTTAAAAATTGACTGGGATGCAAGAATCTGCGAAGCGATCATCTTAAAGGAATACGAGATATTCCTCCAAAGTATCTCCCAATTAAAAAATGTTGGAATTCCTCGCTTCCTCTTTTTAGATAAAGTGATAAATTCAATTCAAATTCATGGTTTTTCTGATTCAAGTACTGCTGCGTGTGGTGGTTGCATTTATCTCCGAGTAAAATATGCGGACAAATCAGTATCTTGCATGTTAATATCGGCAAAATCTCGTATCTCACTTCTCAAAACAATTACTATACTCAAACTCGAATTATACGCTATGGTATTACTTTCAAAATTAGTGAACAAAATTCTAATAATCTATGATAACCTCGCAATCGAATCAGTGTATCTTTGGACTGATTCACAAATAGCATTATTGTGGTGTAGAAGTCATCCCTCTCGCTGGAATATCTTTGTCGCAAACCGGGTATCACATCAGGATGTTATTGGCATTACATTAAATCTAAACAAAATCCTGCAGACATGCTGTCAAGAGGTCAATTTAATTTAGAAGCTCTTAACTTTTGGTTTTTTGGTCCACAGTTTTTACATGATCCTGATCATAATTTAACAACAACAAAAATTATAGAATTAAATAATCCTCCTGAAGAGCGAAAGGTTTCTTTAGTTTCAGCTGAAACTCCTGTCAATTTTTGGCTATCTATATTTTCGAATGTGTCATCGTTCTCTCGCATATGCAAAGGTCCCTAGCTTACATTCTTCGATTTATCTATAACTCAAAAATCCCACCAATAAAATTGTTGGACCTTTATCGGTACAAGAACTCTCGAAGTCTTTAAATTTTATTTTAAAGACTTTTCAAAAAGAGAATTTCTCTAAATAAATATTTGAACTCCCTAATAATAAATCGCTTTCAAATAAACTGCTCTTATGTTTTAAACTTTTCATTGGACCTGATGATTTAATTCGCGTAGGTGGTAGATTAGAAAACGCTGATAGCAAAAGCATCCTGTTCTCTTACCACCAAATCATTATATAGTTAATCTTATGTTACTTCACGAACATAAACTGTTAGGGAATGCAGGTCCTCAAAATATTCTCTTTAATTTTCGATTAAGATATTGGCCTCTTAATGGCCTTCATCAGGTGGAACGCCTCATCAGAAATTGCATACTTTGTTTTCGGTTCAACTCCACGGTGTCTCAGCAAATAATGTCAGACTTGCCAAAAGTCAGAGTTCAAATTTCGCGGCCTTTTGAAAAATGCGGAATTGATTTTGGAGGTCCGTTCATTATAAAGTCATCCAGATTGAGAAAAGAAGCTTTTCTTATAACACTTAAACGTTTTATTTCACGGAGAGGAAACCCTCAAATAATTTATACTGATAGCGCTACAAATTTTATTGGTTCTAAAAAGTATCTTAGAGATTTGTATGACTTATCCAAAAATTCTTCTAATTATGACTCTATTCTATCCTATATTTCTTCTAATGAGATCCTGTGGAAATTTATACCACCCAGGTCTCCGCATTGGGGTGGACTCTTGGAATCAGCAATTAAAAGCACGAAACATCACATGTATCGCCTCATTGGTAATTCTCAATTCACGTTTGAAGAATTTTCTACAATGTTAACCCAAATAGAAGCAATTCTAAATTCGAGACCTCTCTGGGCTCTCTCTAATGATTCTTCCGATTTCCATTCTCTGACTCCTGGTCATTCTCTGATAGGTACTACTTTAGCAGCCCTTCCCGATAAATCTGTTACGCATATTCCTGACAATAGGCTTACATTTTGGGAACAATGTAAACAAAATACAACAGACTTTTTGGAAGAGATGGTCAGTCGACTATCTCAATCGTACAGAATAGACCAAAATGGTTGAAACCTTCTGTTAATTTAAAGGAAAATGATGTAGTGCTTATAAAAGAAGAAAATACTTCACCCCTCAACTGGCCGTTAGCTAGAGTGATAGAGGTCATGCATGGATCGGATGGGAAGGTCAGGGTTGTACGATTGAAAACACAAGATAGTGAATTCACCAGAAGTATAACTAAATTATGTCAACTTCCTCAAGTTGATAATATTTAAAAAAAAAGACTCACCTAGCTCACTATCTATTAAATGTTATTTTCGATAGTTTTGTTTTCCGTCGCTCTATTTGTTTTACTCTCTTTTGTTTTTAACTACCTGAAGCCTCGCTTCTGCTGGAGGGGCAAGATGTTGAAGAAATATTCTCCAACCCGGTGTATATATAAAAAAAATGAATTGCGTTGTTGTAGTTACGGAAAAAATGTAACACGAGTTACTCACAAATATTTAATAATTTATTTTAATTCTCCGAAAATACACGCTCAATCTCTAAATATACTCATATCTTAAGCTTAAAAAATATCTCTCTCTTTCTCGCTTAAATTATGTGCACATTTAATTACTATTTGCGTCTGTAAGAATTTCACAATGTCTGTTGGAGTCGGGCATTGTGTAATATTAGCGTAGTTCAATTGTGTTAATAAAGAAAGCGTTTTCTAAAAAGCCATCGTCCTTCATGTTCTCAAATAAAGTACGAAGTGTATGACAAAAATCCGACAATGTCTATACCATGCTTTACATTTTTAATGTCAATTTCAACATTGAATACTGGCTCCAGAGAGTTGATGGCTTTATGGTCAGGTCATAGCTAAATCGGCGAGATAAGCAATGATTACATTCTCAGAAAAATAGTTTGCTTTCTTACTATTTCTGCACTTCATAAAGCGCATATAAGCTTTTTCATAAATCTCCCGTGATTTTGCAGGGAGCAAATCTAAAGTCACCTGTTCTGGCGTTGCTTTAATCTCAAGCGGAGTGCAGTTCACGTCACTATCAGTTTGAAACATTTCTATTTTATAGAAAATGGCTATTATTTAGTGAAATAAAGAGCACTGTGAAGTTAATAATTAATATTTATTGGTTATTACCTCGATAAATTTTAAATTTTACTGATGGTGAAATAATGTGAAGATAGATGGCGCCACCGGTGATGGCAAATTTCTTAAATTCTGTTAAGAGAATATAATCACTCAAAACATTTCAATAACCTTACCCTACACTTGCTTAAAACGCGAAATTATATTGAATATCACTACTTGCGTATGTTGAAAACGTAGTTTGTGATGAACACGTGAGAATTCCGAAATTGTAGTTATTAAAATAATGACATCCCATGAAAATCAGTCAACACGGTGCTGATGTGTGATCAAGGTCATTACTTTTTTGTACTAAGACAAAAAGTAATTTATGGGAGTATGTTGGAATCCCGAAATCAGGCATTTTTGGTACGAAATAAAAAATCCTTTTTAGAATAAATTGGGAACAAAGCGTAACATCTGCAAGTAACTCAGTTGCGCTATTTTGGTTGCCTATATCCACAAGCTAAACTTTATTTGTTACGATGTATGGCTTATCTTTGAATATTTTGAATATAGGGGTACATAAAGGGTAACCACTGATAGCAAAAGCGGGGTAGGAGAAGGTATCACTTCATGAGGAAAAGGTCAACATGTGCATTAATCCATTAATGACCTTCTTTCCCAGTTTCATAAATGCAGAATGTCACTTAAGGGAAGGTGAAAACTCAAAAAGATACACTAAAGATGTTAATAATTCAGTATTTTTTTATAGTTATAATCCGTCTCGACAACTTTACCTACTGTAATCAATATGTGTCGTAAATTCTTGCAGAGTATCGCTCCAAATACCTATGCTTTCCTAGGGCCAGTTTTACCAATCTCCGTTAAAATTTAACGAACCCTTAAAATACATTTAACCGACGATTAAGAATATAACAGTTTCACCAACGCTTGCTAACACATAACGAGCCGTTAAAGCATCGTTTGTAGCGTCCCCCCAGGTACCCTACCTTGAAAAGTGTAATTTGAACTTATTGGCAATAATTCAAATTCAAGAGCAAAACAATCGCTAAGTGATTTATCTTGACTTGACTGACAATAATGTTACTATTACTCAAATTAATTGCCTGCCTTACTTTGACTTTCCTGGCAATAATTAAAACATTAGAATTTATTTACAAGTCTGACATTGAATTACTCGCAAACCTCAAATCTGATCAAACGAAGTGGCCGCCTAGTGGTAACCACGTTGTGCTATCTGAATTAGATAAGCTGGATGACGTAAGTTTTGCATCATGTGGGGCAGGTAAAAAATGAAACTACTCAAATTGAAATCAGCGAGCTTTGCGCAGCGGTGGTTCAGCCCATTAATATACTATTGTGGGAAAGAACCACCAATAAAACCCTCTTTATTCATAAATAGGTTATTGCACAAGTACATTAAGAAATCAAATAACACAAAAAAAAACAAAAAAAGGGTTAAATATATAACAAAACACCATTAAATCAGGTTAAAGTGCGTACAAAATTATAAGATTAAGAGAAAATGAATAAAAAGCAGTTTAGTTACACAGAAACACAATAATAAAAAAAGAAACCCCAGGTAGTCACACCCACAATTGCGTTATAAATAATCAAAATAAAAATCATAATAAAAATTGTAATACCAAACATGTGACCCTTTAAAACCAATCATGCCGGTCTTTAAGTAGATAAGCACATTAAACAATAAAGCAAATTACGGTACATATAAAATACAACAGTAAAATTGCACAGGTGATAATAAGGTAAAGGCAAGGACAAAAGAAAATAGGCAAGGAATTTACACGTACACAATTGTTTAGTGACCACTAAAACACAAAATACATATAAAAAATTACAATAAATTGCATATAAAGAGAAATTAGTTCGCAGGGAAGCAATTCTACTTAACAAGCTGACAAAAAAACTCATTAAAACAAAGCCTTACATGGGTAAGTTATAATTAGATCACACCATCGTGACCGATATATAAATTTGAGTGCGTTAGAAAAATACAGCGCTCCTTTCTCAGGTTAAACATTTATCTATACAACAATAAAAATAAAATTCGAGGTGTTTAATGGTCATCTGAGCCCGGGAGTATCTACACAATCGGCAATTGCACATTACAATAAATAACCAGAGCGGTATCCTGTACCCGTTCGCCCACGTCTCACCTTTACACAAATGTAAATATAAACAACAACCAACAAAGCTAATTCACTCCAATACCAGAGTGAGGGAGCCCTGTACTGTCTTTTAACAGCTTTCAGCTTAAGGAGCCCGCGTGCGAATAAGATACCTTTGCAAGGCAATGCTCGATGTTTAATAGGTTATATAGGCTTATAGAATCATTTGCTGCCTGCCTATAAAAGTGCCTACTTACAAATGAATACATTCCTTTAATTGACCACAGACACATGGTTAACATATGCGGTTTAATCTCAAAAGAGTGACTGTTATTTATAGATTAATATTTGAAAACCATTAAAACTAACACACGAAAGAAAAGACAAATTAGTGTTGGCTAATTCAAAAGAAAATTTACACCCACGAAATATTTTAAAGACAAACTATTTACAATGAAGGTGTTTAATTAACTCAAAATCGATCTGGCTCGATTGACACTCTAACTGTAACTACCTTTCCCCCGATTTCAAACCTAACTATCTTTACTCCCGCAATCAACTCCCATTTTTCAAAAGTAACATAAAAACAAGAAACATTAATTTATGTTGGAACAGTTTCATATTATTATTGCACGACATCTTAATATTAAATTCGTCCGTAACAAATCCTACGTTTAGCTCTGGAGTTTCCAAGCGACAAACAAAGATACCTTTTGATCGCGGTCTGTACCGACACAATTACTTACTAAACTAGTGACATATTTACATTAAGAATCGGAGCATAATAAATTCCAATGATTCGTTACGCCCCTTCAGTAAAGCAGTTTTAAGCGTACACCTGCTACTCACACCCCAACATGTGTTTTTCAACCCTAGCCAAATATCAGTTACATACATTCTCACATTTCTTACATAAAAATAAAATATTTTGAAAACAGCAGATTATGACGTATTATCAGGATATTAAAAATCCACTACTTATCTTTTCTATCGCGGTAAAAATGGTGATTTGACAAACGTTTATTACAATAGTAAAATTTTCGCGGTCCGCTACCTACAAGCTAAGGGACCAAATTTGGGTAATTAATGAGTGTAACGACGTATTAGTTTCAATTTTAAAATGTAACAACCTAAAAATTATTTGCGACTGAATGATAGTGATAGGTGTTCCTGTTCTATTATTTATAATTTGTTGTATTTAATCTTTTGTTAATACGGACGATTTTGACGTCGAGTTATTATATTTACAATTATTGGAGAATGGGACCGAAAATAATGAAAATAACTGAAAAAATCATTTTGAAGAACTGGATGATGGAAAATTTCAAGAAAGATATTGTCTCTCCAAAGAGGTAGTGCTAAAGATTTTAAGGGAAATGGAGCCTGCATTCGAATATACAACAGAGAAAGTTGCTGTTGACTCCTATCCAACAATTTTTGATTGCATTAATATTCTATGCTACCGTATCATTCGAAGTAGTTATGTATGTGACGCAGATTTATTAATTCGAGATACAGTAGCGTGATGGCCGGGATCAATACACGATAGTACAATTTTTAGCAAAAGTTATTTAAGTGTTAGATTTGAAAATGGAGAAATACCTAGAGGCTTCATTTTGCTTGGTGACAATGGCTACCCTCTAAAACCATTTTTAATGACTCCATTGTTAAATTCTGAAATACAGGCCGACCAACGATATAACAACTCCCTTAAGGTAACAAGAAATTGCATAGAAAGGACTTTTGAACTTTTAAAAAGATTTCCTGCTTTGTCATTAGGTTTAAGAACAGAAGTTAATACATCTTTAACCATAATGGTCCCTATTGCAGTATTACATAATATCGCTCGACTAACGAAAGACGAAGACCCCCCGGAAGATGGCGATTTACGGAACAGTTTGAGAGAACGAAGGTTACAAGAACCCAATGATTTACTTCATGACGATGTTCCAGTTACACCAATATTAAATGCAAATGGTTTGGGCACAGCAATAAGAAACACATTAATTAATAATCATTTTGCTTAATATTGATAAATATGTTTGAGGTTTTGTTATGCTATGGTTTGGTTTACTTTTAAATGTTAAATATGAAAACTATTTTTTTATTTTTCATGTGATTTAAAAAATAAATTATAGATGTAAAGTTGCATTTGTACATATTTATTTATGAATTCCAATACACGTACATAAATAGAAAACAATATAAAATATTTTTTAATTATTCCTGATAAAGGATTTAAATAACTATTAATATTACATTTATTAGTGTTTATTTTTATAATATAGCAATTTAGTTTCTAAAACTTCCGCCCTTTTTTTTCATTTTCTATTTTTAGCTGAATGAGTTTCATTTCTTCATATCTTTTAAAAAGTAAAGATTTTTCTGTTTCCACTAAAAGCGACCTGCTTGTTCCCAACGTCGAGATACTTTCTCTTGCCTCTACAAGGGCAGTCTTCTTTTTACGTCTTATTGTTCCTGTGTTTCTTGTCACCCACGATTTTCCGGTATCTAAATGTAAAAGGTGAAAAATCTGAGCCAACTATTATAAATAGTTTTTTTTTCAAAAGTAATCACTGAAACGGTACTTACTCGCAACAGAGCCTCTTTAGTAAATGGGCTAAGGGCCCAGGGCGCAAAGGTTTTGTGGCGCAAGAAAGAGATTAGATTTTAAGACGCGTCTCAAATGGAAGAAAGTGCAGGCGGTCAGCTGAACCTCAACTACTATTTTATAATATGCAAAACGTGTCATTATAAACTTTAAGGCCCCTCTAGATAGCTTGACGAAATATAAATCGATCGCAGCGCTCCTTAGTGTAGCGGGGTTAAAGTTTTTCAAAGTTTTACCTGAATACTTATCTGCCACAGGCAAGATGAGGGATTAAATCAATATTCCGAGTAATTTATGCAAATCCCTTTATTATTTTTTCACTAATTTACAGAAGACATGAACACTAAATTAACTTTTGAATTTTTTTTATTTTTTATAAAAAATTTTAAAACTAATGTCACTTATTCTATTATATAGGTACCTCAACTCCATCGTTTTCTTTAATTACACGTAATCAACATAAAGCATTATTTAAATAAATTGTATAACAACAAATTCCTATTATTTTCTAATTATTTCATTACCCAATGTTAAATTTAAAGAGATATAGGTAATATAATTAGGTGTAGACAATTACAGGATTGCTATCAGTGTACTAGCATTTTACAAACGATAGTAATCGATCAAATACCAGTTGTTAATTTGTGATTGGGTCTAAAAATGCCTAAAGCAAGAAAAAATGTGAATGTTCCAAGAAGAAGTAGGAGTGTGATATTAGAAAGAGCGAGAAGCGTAAGTACTGTAGCGTCCCCGGATACCCTATCTTGAAAAGCGTAATTTGAACTTAATGCAAATTCAAGAACAAAACAATCGCTAAGTGATTTATCTTGACTTGACTGACAATAATGCCACTATTACTAAACTTAATTGCCTGCCTTACTTTGACCTTCCGAGCAACAATTAGAACATTAGAATTTATTTAAAAGTCCGATATTTAATTACTCGCAAACCTCAAATCTGATCAAACGAAATAGCCGTCTAGTGTAAGGTACGTTGTCATATCTAAATTAGATAGGCTGGATGAGGTAAGTGTTGCATCATGAGGGGCAGGTAAAAAAAATTAAACTACTCAAATTAAAATCGATGAGCGTTGCGCAGCGGTGGTTCAGCCCGTTAATCTACTACTGTGGGAAAGAACCACCAATAAAACCCACTTTATTCATAAATAAGTCATTGAACCGGTACATTAATAAATCAAATAATACAAAAAAAAAACAATGAAAGGGTTAAATATAACATTAAGAGAAAATGAATAAAAAGCAGTTTAGTTACACCGAAACACAATAATAAAATAAAACACATGTAGTCACACGTACAATTGGTTCATAAATAAATAAAATAAAAATCACAATAGAAATCATAACACCAAACGTGTGGCCCTTTAGAAACCAATCATGCCGGTCTTTAAGTAGATAAGTACATTAAACAATAAAGCAAATTACGGTACATATAAAATACAACAAGAGTAACTTTGCACAGGTGATAACAAGGTAAAGGCAAGGACAAAAGAAAATAGACAAGGAATTTACACGTACACAATTGTTTAGTGACCACTAAAGCACAGAATACATAAACCAAATTAGACTAAGCAGATACAAAGAGAAATCAACTCGCAGGCAAATAATTCTATTTAAACAAACTGACAAGAAACTCAGTAAAACAAAGCCTTACATGGGTAAGTTACAAATAGATCACTAACATCTTGACCGATATATAAGTTTGAGTCTGTTAGAAAAATCCCGTGCTCCCTTCTCCGGTTACACAGTCATCTACACAACAAATAAAAAGAATAGAAATAAAAATTCGAGGTGTTTAATGGTCTGGCGTGGGAGCAATTGCCTGTTACAATTAGTAACCAGCGGTATCCTATACCCATTCACCAGCCATCTCTACACAATTATAAATATAAACAACAACCAACAATGCTAATTCGCACAAATACCAGAGTAAGAGGGCCCTGTAGTGTCTTTTTATTTTAGCAGATTTCAGCTTAATGAATCCACGTACGAACCTTTGCAAGACAATGTTTGGTATTTAATATATTATCTAGGCTGGTAAAAATGATTTGCTACGAGCTTTCAGTTATATAAAGATACATACTTACACTAGAATAAATATTCCCTTAATTGATCACAGACACAAATCGTTAACCTACGCGGTTTAACTTCAAAAAGGGTGACTGTTGTTTATAGATCAATACTTCAAACACACATTACAAATAACACTCGAAAGAAAAGACAAATTAGTGTTGGCTAAATCAAAAGAAAATGTACACACACGAAATATTTTTAAAGACAAACTGTTTACAATGAAGGTAGTTAATTAACCCAAAAATATATCTGGCTCGATTGACACTCTAACTGTAACTGAGCCCCTTCGATTTCAAAACGAACCATATCTACTCCCGAAACACCACCCCCGTTTTTCAAAGGTAATAAAAAAACAAGAAACATTAATTTCCGTTGGAACAGTTTTATATTATTATTGCACGACATCTTAATTTTATATAAGAAATTCCATTGATTCGTTACACCCCTTCAGTACAACATTTTTAAGCGTGCACCTGCCACTCACCCTCCAACATGTGTTTTGCAACCCTAGACAAATACAAACAATCCCAAATTCCTTACATAAAAAATATAATTAAAATATTTTTATATTTTACCAAATTACGACGTATTATCAAGATAAAAATCCACTATCTTTTCTACCGTGGTAACAATGGCGATTTGACAAACGTTTATTACAATAATAAGATTTTCGTGGTCCGCTACCTACAGTACCTATATACAATCTTATTTTATTGAAATATTCCCTTTGTTATAATTTATTAAAATGTCCTGTAATTATCATAAATAAAAAAAATTATGTACGATTCGCTATTAGCAAATCCATGCACGTGGTCCGAAATTCTTTTTTGTTAGTTTTCAAAACAGAATATGTAACACAATTATAAGGTAGATTTTTTGATTGATAAATTCCTTTTATAGGAAATTGGGTAAGATTTCAACAGACGCTTGCATCCACCCTCGTTAGGAAGACGAACCTTGTTGCATCAGCTTCCATCATAATCATGACGAAGACTTTTTGGTGTCCGATATTGATAATTGTCAATAAATGATGACAGACGCAGATACTGAACCCGAAGACCAATTTGATGCTTCTTTTGATGCAGACAGTTCAGATACCTTTCAGAAACATAATTTATCAGGCCGCAGGATCATAGATATAAAATATCTCTTAAATGTGTTCAAATCACTAAAACACGTTGGTTTTGGTTGTTCTTCTTTGATATAGATACCGTATCAGAAAAGACAGAAGAATTAGAAAGTACGCTTACATTTAAATGTAATATGTACGGAAAGACAGATGTGGAAGGACTGGTGGCACTGATGCTTCTTTTGGTTCAACATACCGTGCTGCCGTTATTGGTGCTATATCAATTGGGATTGGATATAGCCAATTAGCTGAGCTTGTTGCAGCAGTGGATATACCACAGATGTCTAACGACACAAATTTAAAATACCACAATAGCATTTTATCCTCGGTCCATAATTTAAACCAACAATTAATGAGCAAAGCTGCAAAAGAAGAAGCCGCACCAGCAGAAGAAAAAAAATGAGAGTAACATTCCAATTATATCAGTGACAGCAGACGAAGCTTGGGGGAAAATATCTTACCGTAGAAGCTATTCTGCACTTTCTGGAGTTGTAAGTTTTAATGAAATCTTTTTTTTTATTATAAAGGATTTTTTCAGGCATCCATAATCGGAGCTAAATCAAAAAAGATTTTGTATATGGGGGTAAAAAACAAATATTGCTGTTTGTGTGCCAGAGGCCATGATGTGGATGATCATGAATGTTTCCGGAACTGGACTAAAACTTCCGCTGCAATAGAATCTGGTATCATTTGCGAAGGATTTGCATAATCAATTTCACGCCATAACCTAATTTATGGCCAATTGATTGGTGATGGAGACAGTAGTATATACAAACATTTAATACAAACTACCCCGTACGGTCCGTCATTTTATATAAGAACAATAGAATGTCGGAATCATTTGCTTCGTAATTACATTAATAAACTCAGCGATCTTAGTAAAGACTGTCGATATCCAAAAAGGCGAAGAGATTATATATGCAATCCTTCAACTTTAGGCCGTTTACGTAATGCAGTTGTGAAAGCGTACCGCGAAGTTGAAAATGGACCTACGCGCTTCTCTAAAGTTTCAGATAACTTCATAATAACATAAAAAGTTAGAACGCTTTTAACATTGCTCTTATGGGAGTTTGATGTGTTGCCTAACTATCTATCGAGACACTCCTTAATTACAACAAAGTTTGTACATGGTCGTGATTTATAAGACTCTTTGACCAATAATATCCATAGTTGTGTGAGCGCTTCATTCTAGTCCATTCCATTGAACTCGAGGTACGAAACGGAATACGCGCTCTACGTTTGTTTATGAGAGACGCTTTGAAGCCACCATCTTAGAAAGAGGCACATAGTACTGCCTGTATTTCTTTGCTTGTCTCACACAAGTACGCTTATGCAGTTTAGTAGTGTCATTTAATTTTTTTCGCTTTTTAAGTAATTTTAAAATTTGTTTTAAGTTAATAATTAGGCTTAATTCAACCAAAATGCCGATGTACTGTTCTGTATATCCATTTCTCCATCGAACAATACAGAAAAAATACATTTTCGCAGGTTATATGGCCTCTTACTGTGTTTTGATAGTGTAATTTTTCTTTATAAGCTTATTCACAACCAAATTGACTGCCCTAACCTATTATCGCTAATTTACTTCAAAATTCCTATATATTTGTATATACCGGGTGGTGAATAGTCGGACGCACCATAGGAAATCTAGTGGGAAATCATAAACTCTTGAATTCCTGGTTCCCTAATTATTTTAGGTAAAAACTTTTCTGTAAAGAATTAAAGTTTCTATCAGATGAAACTATTCTGCTAATTTAATGGATCTTTAATATTTGAACATTAAGGCACTTTTTCTCAATTTTTTTCAAATGTAACATATTGAAAATTGTATACCGTTGAAAAGAGAATAGAATGTACTATCGAAATCAATAATCAGAAATATAGGTTGTCATTTCTAAAAAATATCGATGACGTCGTAACTTAAAAACAATTGAAGAAAAAAATAATTCAAGTATTATCAAATGTAGATAATAATTTCATAACAAACTTTTGTATTGAACATAATTTCCTAAAATGAATATTAACGACAATAAATCGCCGTCTCCATACTTTTAACTAACCTATAGTAAACATAAGCGTAAAAACCGTACGATATCAAATTAAACACGCAAGTTTAAAAATATCGGTTTTATTACTGAATAACATTGACCTAGAGAGAATTTCTATGGAAATTTGTAATGTTTTGTATAGAAGCTGATAAGATTAAGAGAAATATTCTTTTTTAAACATTTCCATAGAGCAACTTAAATCATTTTAACCGATCCTGTTTGACTGCTATCTAACGTCAGAGACGTAAATAGAAGTGCGACAACTTCCCCACTCCCCTGGTTTTGTGACCTGGGGGCACCTTGGTCGCCATTTTTAACCCGTCCACGTGTGTGGGGGGGTTACTTCCCACCCTATTTTTGGCGGCTTCTTTTCGGGGTCCTTTTTCGACCCCTAATTATTTTTGCTTTACACACCCACGTGTGAGACCGTATCTTCCACTCCTATGGTTTCTTTTCGAAGGCCCTTTTAATGCCCAATCATTATTGTTTTTTACTCGCTCACGTGTAGGACGCGTTCTTTCTAACCCTATGGTTTCTTTTCGGAGGTCTTTTTCAACCCTTGATGGAATTTTCACCCCAATTAGAGCCCTTTTGATTGTGTTAAGAACTTTTTTGTCGGTTCATACCTATGGCTTCTTTTCGGCAGTCATTTTAACACCTTGATGGAATTTTTACCCTAATTACCGCCTCTTTGGCAGTTTAGCCCCTAGAAGGTAGGCAAATGCGTGCGCGTACAATGTTCTAATAAGGAGGCCTAATGCAAGCTTGTAAGACACGCATAGGGCTTCGCAACTTGTTCTCGGGCCTTCGCCCCCCTGGCTGGAGATGATATGGGGACCGTAACCTTATAAAACAAGTGCAGAGCTTAGCCCCTATCGTGGGCCCCCTTGGTGCAATTGTATGCGGGTTCTAACTTAATCTTACAGCTGTAGGCCTTCGCCCCGTCACACAAACTTGTATTCTAATAAGGTGGCCCTAGCCTTGTAAGACAGGACTTGTATCAGGGTCTGCGCCCCGGCCCCTTTGAGTTAAAATTGATTTTAGCGCCATCTAGTGGCGTATAGACTAATGAACATTTTTTACAATAGAAGTTGATAATGCACACATCTCTCTTGCTCTATCTCGTTTCTCTCTCTCCCTCTCTCCCTCTTTCGGCTCTTTCTCACACACACACACACACACACACACACACACACACACACACACGCACGCACGCACGCACGCACGCACGCACACACACCCACACACCCACACACACACACACACACACAAATCAATTAATTAATCAATCAATCTCAATCAATCAGCCGAAATTATGTCTTACAGTATGCGGAAACCAGATTACAGTTCAAAACTGAATACATTAAAGTCTCATTAAATATGACGTGAGATAATAAATAATTTCTACCCTAATGCAATGATGCTTTATGTATAGGCAGATTCTCTCTTTCTAAACAGGCACCACCTATACATTCGGAAAATTATATCTGATTTATTTGCATGTTCAATTACATACACACAAAATTGCTTCATTGAAACGTTAACTGTTATAAAAACCCCATTAAAAAAGACCGGTAAGTACTTATTACTTATATATAACATAGAGTTAAATTAAATTAACATGTTTTTAAGAATATAAAAACTGATATAATGGAAATAAAAGGCAAACGGTTTTAATGGTTTTATTGTTATACGCGAATTAACAATAACTACAAGATTAAAATCCACGAATACGTACCAACTATTTGTAGAGCTGATCTTATGACGTCATTCTATAATGGTAATAATACATTTTAAAAACCTTTATCGACATTTCGTTTAACAATATCAGGTAAAAAAACATATATACATTAAAAATAATACGCTTACCTTAAGAAACGTTTTTTCCTTCAGTTGTTCTAATAATGATAACCATATGTTGAACTGAAATATTTTTTATACGTGTCCACATGTAGTCTCACTAAAATACGTTTTATGAATGGCTGGATATAAACTGGTAATTACATCCCGATCATTAACTAATTTAGAAAGTAATACACAAAACCTGATTACTGCTACTCGTATTTAGCAATTATGTTGTACTTATAAAAATTTACATTCAAAAACACTTACAAATATTTTAAAAATTTTGCTAACGCAAAAATTACTTTAAATAACTGAATCTTCAGATTACATAAACCATTGCATACTCAATTACGATCACACACACACGTACGCACGCACGCACGCACGCAGCCACGCCGACCCAATGACCCACCGACCCATCCACCCACCCACACATACACACACACACACACACACAAACACGCACGCACGCACCCACACGCACGCACGAACGCACGCACGCTCGCTCGCACACACGCACGCACACACGCACGCACGCACGAACGCACGCACGCACGGACACACACACTCACACACACATACTCACAATCACACTCACACTCACTCACACTCACACTCACACTCACACACACACACATACTCACACTCACACTCACACTCACATTCTCACTCTCACCCACACTCACACTAACACTCACACTCACACCCACACTCACACTCACACTCACACTCACACTCACACTCACACTCACTCACCTCACACTCACACCACACCTCACACTCACTCACACTCACACTCACACTCACACACTCACACCACGTTCACACTCACACATCACACACACATCACACACACACCACACTCACACACTCACACACTCACACACTCACACACTCACACTCACACACTCACACACTCACACACTCACACACTCACACACTCACACACTCACACACTCACACACTCACACACTCACCACTCACAACTACACACTCACACTCACACACTCACATCACACACTCACACACTCACACACTACACACTCACACACTCACACACTCACACCACACACCTCACACACTCACACACTCACACACTCACACACTCACACACTCACACATCAACACTCACACATCACACACACACTCACATTCACTTCACACACTACACACACTCACACATCCACACACACTCACACACTCACACACTCACACACTCACACACTCACACGTAAAGGGACGCCGTCAGATATCCCAATTTTTTACTATTATTAATTAGTTTCCTAAAGTTTATTAGCAAGACACCGTCCTTTATCAAAATTTTCCTGTCATTTTTATTTAAATAAAAACCTGTGTACATAAATAATTAATATAGGAAAAGAAACAAATAATCCGCAGCTACCGTATAGAAGCTACCTTCAAAACGAAAAGCTTTCATTTATTTAAAAGAGCAAAATTGAATTTAAACGTGAATGAGTTTATTTTCCTAAGAAAAGCAGGCATAAAGCTAGATTACTTTTATACATTTGAAAACCGACCGCTTTAAAATATCGATTATATTTTAAAGGCAGAGTATTGAACTCGGTGTTTTATCGCACACGTGTTTATAACAGGGTTATCTTGCTACCAACTTCTGTAGTTTATAGAGGGACGCATTCAGGTAAAGTTATTTATTTTATTTCGGCAGTTAAACAGTATAAATTGAAACCAGTCAAAAGGACGTAAATTAAAAGTCAAACCCAACTCTTCTATTAATGTTATATTGCAGGAACTCCAGAGGACCACCTAACCCTCCGTCCCAGGACCAACCAGGAAGTAGTATATAAACTGGACGTTCCTGCCCGACAAAAGGAGAAAACCACCGGAAAATATATTTGTATTTATATCATAGTTAAGTAGTTTAAATTAACAGAATTAGTTTTATAACAGGAATAATAGAATAAATTAATAAACTTGTAATCATTTGTTCAAAGTTTGAACCTGAGTAACGAACCCTATACTATTTGAAGTACAAAATCCACTGACTAAGGCATATTCATAGTAGTAATCACTGACAATAACACACGCACTCACATCACACACTACACATACAATCACACCCCACACACTACCACACACTACACATCATCACAACCATCACACATTCACACTGACACATCACAACACACATCACTCACACACACACACACACACACACACACATCACACTCACACACTCACACACCACACACACCACACACACACTACACTCACACCACACACACACACTCACACTACAACCACACCACACACACACACTACACACACACACTACACACACACACACTCACATCACCACTCACACATCAAACTACACACTACACACACACACTCACACACCACACACTCACACACTCACACTCACACACTCACACCACACTACACCACAACACTCACACTCACAACTCACACACACTCACACTACACACTCACACACACCACACACTCACACACCACACTCCACACTCACACACACACTCACACACATACACATCACACATCACACTCACACACTCACACACTCACACACTCACACTCACACATCACCTCACACCACACTCACACACTACATCACACTCACACACTCACATCACATTACACACTCACACATCACACTCACACACACCACTACACACTCACACACTACTCACACACACACACGCACACACCACACATCACACTACACACACCCACACACACACCGCCACACACACGCGCACACACACACACACACACACACACACCACACACGCACACACGCACACGACGCACCTCCACGGTCGGGCGGGCGGAGGCTGGCGTGGGCGGTCTACAGGCGCGCGCGGGCGGCGGGCTGCGTGCGTTGCGTGCGTACGTGCGGGCGTGCGCGTGTGGGTGCGTGCGTGCGTACGTGCGTGTGTGTGAGCGTAATTGAGTATACAATGGTTCATGTAATCTGAAGATTCAATTATTTAAAGTAATTTTTGCGTTAGCAAAATTTCTAAAATATTTGTAGGTGTTTTTGAATGTAAACTTTTATAAGTACAATATAATTGCTAAATACGTGTAGCAGTAATCAGGTTTTGTGTATTACTTTCTTAATTAGTTAATGATCGGGATGTAATAGCCAGTTTATATCCAACCATTCATAAAACGTGTTTTAGTGACTACATGTGTACACGTTGTATAAAAAATGTTTCAGTTCAACATATGGTTATCATTATTAGAACAACTGAAGAAAAAAACACTTCTAAAGGTAAGCGTATTATTGTTAATGTATATGTTTTTTTACCTGATATTGCTAACAAAAATGTCGATAAAGATTTTTAAAATGTATTATTACCCTTATAGGATGACGTCATAAGATCAGCTCTACAAATAGTTGGTACGTATTCGTGGATTTTAAACTTGTGGTTATTGTTAATTCGCGTATAATAATAAAGCCATTATTTCCAGTATATCAGTTTGATATTCTTAAAAACATGTTAATTTAATTTAACTCTATGTTATATATAAGTAATAAGTACTTACCGGTCCTTTTTAATGGGGCTTTTATAACAGTTAACGAACACGTTTCAATGAAGCAATTTTGTGTGTATGTAATTGAACATGCAAATAAATCAGATATAATTTTCCGAATGTATAGGTGGTGCCTGTTTAGAAAGAGAGAATCTGCCTATACATAAAGCATCATTGCATTAGGGTAGAAATTATTTATTATCTCACATCATATTTAATCATATTCAGTTTTGAACTGTATTATGGTTTCCGCATACTGTAAGACATAATTTCGGTTGATTGATTGAAATTGATTTGATCGAGCATGATTTGTTTGAGATTGATTGATTAATGTGTGTGTGTGTGTGTGTGTGTGTGTGTGTGTGTGTGTGTGTGTGTGTGTGTGTGTGTGCGTGCGTGCGTGCGTGTGCGTGCGATGTGCGTGCGTGCGTGCGCGTGCGCGTGCGCGTGCGCTTGCGCGTGTGCGTGTGCGTGCGCGTGCTTGTGCGTGTGCGTGTGCGTGTTCATTAGTCTATACGCCACTAGATGGCGCTAAAATCAATTTTAACTCAATGGGGCCGGGGCACAGACCCTGATACAAGTCCTGTCTTATAAGACTACAGCGACCTTATTAGAATACAATTCTGTATGACGGGTCGAAGGCCTACAGCTGTAATATTAAGTTAGAACCCGCATACAATTGCACCAAGGGGGCCCACGATAGGGGCTAAGCTCTGCACTTGTCTTATAAGGTTAGGGTCCCCATACCATCTCCAGCCAGGGGGGCGAAGGCCCGAGAACAAGTTGCGAAGCCCTACAAGTGTCCTACAAGCTAGCATTAGGCCTCCTTATTAGAACATTGTATGCGCACGCATTTGCCTACCTTCTAGGGGCTAAACTGCCAAAGAGGCGCTAATTAGGGTAAAAATTCCATCAAGGGGTTAAAATGACTGCAGAAAAGAAGCCATAGGTGTGAACCGACAAAAAAGTTCTTAACACAGCCAAAAGGGCTCTAATTGGTGTGAAAATTCCGTCAAGGGTTGAAAAAGACCTCCGAAAATAAACCATAGGGGTAGAAAAAACGCGTCCTACACTTAGTGAGTATAAATCAAAAATAATTAGGGATGAAAAGGGCCTTCGAAAAGAAACCATAGGGGTGGAAGGTACGGTCTCACACGTGGGTGTGTAAAACAAAAATAATTAGGGGTTGATAAAGGCCTCCGAAAAGAAGCCGCCAAAAATAGGGTGGGAAATACCCCCCACACACGTGGACGGGTAAAAAATGGCGACCAAGGTGCCCCCAGGTCACAAAACCAGTGGAGTGGGGAAGGTGTCGCACATCTACTGACGTATCCAGGAAAATTTTAAAAGCTTGAAAATTAACGTATTTTGGTCAGCTCCGTTTTGCTAACAAGTTTTCCCTCAGCAACCAAAATTAGGAATTAGAGAATTTAGTTGTTTTTTATTGAGGTATAATTTATGAATTATATCCAGGAAAATGTTAAAAGTTTGAAAATTAACGTATTTTGGTCGGATCCTTTTTCATGACAATTAGTTACTGCAATCTTGCACTACTAATAAGTTTTCCCTCAACAACTATCCGACTCAGCATATGAAGCCGAATAGCCTCCCGGCTGCCGTCTAGGAAGGAAACGTCTTGAACCAGATATCTGTTTATATTTCCAAATTGTAAATTAGAGAATTTATTTGTTTTTTATTGAGGTGTAATTTATGAATTGTATCCATGAAAATGTTAAAAGTTTTAAAATTAACGTATTTTGGTTGGATAATTTTTCCTGAATAGTTAGTTACTGTAATCTTGTGTTACTACTAAGTTTTCCCTCAGCAACTAGCCTACTCAGCCATAAAAAGCCGAATACTCTTCTCGATGCCGTCTAGGAAGGAAACGTATTGAACCAGAGATCCGTTTATTTTTCCAAATTATGAATTAGAGAATTTAGTTGTTTTTATTGAGGAGTAATGTATGAACTGTACCCAAGAAAATGTTACAAGCTTGAAAATTAACGTATTTTGTTCGGATCATTTTTCCTGTATAGTTAGTAACTGTAATCTTGTGTTACTAATTAGTTTTCCCTCAGAAACTAGCCAACGCAGCCATAAGAAGCCACATACTCTCCTCGCTGCCGTCTAGGAAGAAAACGTCTTGAACCAGAGATTCGTTTATTTTCCGAAATTATAAATTAGAGAATTTAGTTATGACATTTATTGAGATGTAATTTATGATTTATATATTTGTTTATTTTGTAGTTTTTACTTTGAAGTTATTCCATAATAGTAGCTTAAAGTACACCCCTGCAGACCCCGCATCGCAAGGGGCCCAGCGAATAGGGGGGCCAAATCGGATAACAAAAATATATGTATTATTTAGAAAAACTGGACCATTTTAACTTCTTTTTTTTTAATTTATAGTACGTAACATAGATCACAGATCTACACAATGTGAACTATGTCACTGTAATAAATGTGTATGAATATGACTGAATAACATCTTTGTGTGGAAAGTTAAACCAATAGAGGGCAGCTATTTATGACGATTAACTTGATACTACTATACATTCAATATTATTTTAAGAGACAAAAAATGCCGGCGCCTGACAGCTACAACAATTTAACTAAAAACAAACATCCTTCAATGATTTTTGTTAAGTGCAAGCATTTTATTTCCCATATTAAGCAGTTCGTAATACATAACGGCCACGTACGTTTCGATTTCAAAATGAGTAGAAAAAAGAACTTAGTGGGACTCAAAAACGAAAGCTTAAAAGAGAAGAAAACGAGTCTGTACAAAAAACATGTTTCGCGTGGCGGAAACAGATAGTGTAAGTAGTGGTGTAAGTGTAGGTGAAAATGCGGATATTACTTTAATGGAGAATGAACCTTGTACTACATCTTTACCAAGTCCAGAAATAAAAGCCGAAGCCGAGACTTAAAATGTTCCCAAAGGACATACCGAAGGAAACTTTTTTATTTCCAAAGCTGTTAGAGACGAGATTTTTATTTTCGATGTGTGATTGTACGGTAATAGTGTGCTTGATGCGAGTCTTAAAGAATAATTTTGACAATTGGTAACGCCAATTCCTATTATACATATACAAGGAAAATGGTTATGTCATTCTTTAAAATTGCAAGCCCTACGTTGTGAACCGTGTTGGTTATTTGCTGACAGAATGATTTGTATTTTAAAGATGCTTGGTGGACAGGCATTAATTAAAGAAAAAATTAAAGACCATGAAAATTCAATGATTCATTTTCGCGCTTGTGCGACATGTGGAAAAATATAATGCCGTAGATAGTATGCTGCTGAATAAAGAGCAACAGGAGGTTAACAACGGGTAGGGCAACACTAAAAAGAATTGTAGATGTTATACTTACTTTAGCCGCGTGATCTTCCATTTCGTGGACACCGTGAAAGTGCAGATTCTACACGTAAAGGTAATTTTTTTACTATTACCGTTTTATAAGCTAAATATACTGTATTAAAAATGCATTTATCCGAAAGCAACCCAAGGAAGTTCAAATATTTCAGCCCAATAATTCAAAATGAATTAATTCACAGTATTGCTACAACAGTAAAACAAAATACTTTACAGCAAATTCAAGATTATCCTTTTTTTTACAATAATTACGGATACAACTCAAGTTATTGCAAACATAGGCCAATTCGGCCAAATTATTACATACGTAGTAATAGAAAAAGATGAAAAAAATTAAATATTAAGTATATATTATATCAACATCACTGAATCGTTTATGGGAGTTAGGGAAGTTACTGGTCAGTCTGCCACAGTCTTGGCAGAAAAGGTTCTCAATAGTATTAATGAAATGGGTTTGGATATTTCGCGATGCCATAGGCAGGTTTGTGAAAGTGCGGCGAATATGAGTGGGATTTATTCGGGATTACAAAAACTTATAAAGAATAAAGAACCAACTGCGGAGTATGTCCATTGTGCAGCACGTAATCTAAACATGGTACTTAACGATGCCTGTAATAATGTCCCTTTAATAAGTTAATTTTACGACGTTTATCACAAACTATCGCAGAAATTAATTTAACTCTTAAAACAGTGTGTGCTACTAAATGTTGTTCGGGATTCAATTCAACAAAAGGAATACGTGCAAATTGCATACCACTATTAATAATTTTAAGCACAATTGTGCTTACCGCTAAAAAGCAAGATGTAACAGCTGAAGCGCTGGCTATTAAAAACAAAGTGGAAAAATTTGAATTTATTTTGATACTTCTATTTCAAACAGATGTTTTGGAAAACATAAATACAACATCAAATGTGTTACAAAAATTAGGCTATAAAATTATTAAACGCTAATTTGCAGTTTATTGGAAAATTTTTTTTTTTGAAAAAGTAACGCGATAAAATTATCAAACCAATGGAAAGTAACTTCAAAACTTGACAGTAAAACGCCAAAAGAAAGTTAACAAACTTTATGAAGAGCTATTTTGCGCGAAAGGCTCACAAATGAAGAAAAACGCTTTGAAGTAGAAGTATATAAAGCCAGTATTTATATAATACTTAGGCAAGTTAATCAGCGGTTTCAAGTATGAACGCTATTTACAATAATTTCAGTTACACCCTAAAAATCATTGAAAATAGAAGAACTTATTGACAAAGCAAATGTACTACAACATATTTATCACGAGGATCTGTCAACAAAGTTTCAGAATCAAATGGTATTATTGGAAAATATATTTCACCAAAGCATAAAAAATCTTAGATCTGTAAAGATATTAACAGATTTTTTAATCATACGAAATCCATCAGAATCTGATGAATATAATGCATTAATCATGTTTTTGACCTTATCCGTGAGTGTTACATCGGCCGAACGGTTTAAGACGTTTGAGCGTGGCCGTTTTGGCGCGGCCCTTTTGGCGTGGCCATTTGGGCGCGAGCCGATTTGGCGCAGGCGGATTTGGCGCGGACGGTTTTGGCGTGGTCGGATTTCGCTTGGACCGTTTTGGTATATTATATTATAAGTAAGAGAATGCATCATTATACATATGCGAATGATAAGTTTGACACATGAACGTACGTTAGCAAGCGAATGAGATAATTACCATGAGCTCATAATGGCATTTCGCTCACGTGTGTATTTTCTTATTTCATAAACCAATGGAGTCAATGCAACGCCAAACGTTAGAAGGTAGCTAGAGGTAAAGGTACCTAAAGTGATGGGAACAATGTTGTTAAGTATTTCAATATAAGTATTTAAATATGTATTTAAATTACTTTGGTTACATTCAGTTACATAATTAAATACTTTTTATATTTCAAAAGTAATTTAATTACAAGTTTTTGCGAATTTGTAAAACAGCTCGTACCAAACCGGCTTGCCTGAAATCGTACATGTGCCAAAACGGTTTGCATCAAAACAGCGCACGCCAAAACGGCCGCGCCAAATTGTTCCATCCCGTCCACCGAACGATCATTTTCAAAATTAAAAGGAATAATTATTGGTTAATTTGTATACAGTGTAAGTCATAACATGCTTATAAAATGTTCTTCATTATTTTAAATGGACCCCCTATATTTTATATGGTGTTTGAATAGACCTTTATTAACTCATTCATTTTTGTGAACCATTCCCTATACCTACCGCTTTCGGTTTTTTAGATATTTCCAATTAAAAAATAAATTACTCATGTTTCATTATTTTTTAATGGGATCAAGTAGCATTTGCGATCATTAAATTGTTTTACACTAAATTATAAATCATGAATACGAATGATCCGTACATTGTGAAGTTTCAAATTTGGTCAAAAAGTCGTATGATGGAGAATAAACATTTATCTTTAGCCATAACCATGCAAAAAACTAAGTTTGAGTGTTACTAATGATCTCAATTTTTGGATCTACTTATCCATGAAAAAAATAAATTTGCTTTACTTTGACATTTGTCAGTAACAATTATAGAAGTTGTTTGCGTTTGAAACTGTATTTAGTATTCTTGGAAAAATCAACTCTAAAATGAATGTTGATAGAAATGAATTAGTAGATGTCCTATCAACAATGTTTAGTAGTGACCAGAATTGTCTGCTGGCAGCTAGAATTTATAGACCACAATTTCCGGAGCTCAGGCAACCTCAACGAAAAACATTGGAAAATTTGTTGGAAAGATTTAAACGTACATGTAGTGTAGCATATGAAAAACATGAAAGAGAAAAACGAACCTTAAATGAAAAAAATGAATTTAATGTACTATTAAGTGTTACAGAAGATCCACACATTAGTATACGTGCAGTGGCTAGTCAAAGAGGAATTAGTAAAATATCCGTAAATAAAATTTTATTAAAACATAAAATGCATCCTTGTCACTTACAAAGGCACCTGGAGTTGCACGAAAATGGTTATCAAATGAGAGTAAATTTTAGTGCATGGGCCTTAGATAGAATTAACAATCAAAATGATTTTTTCGATTTTGTTCTCATTGGTAATGACACGACAATAAATAAGAATTGATCTGTAAACAGACGCAATTACCATCATTATTCAAATACTAACCCCTACGTGAACATATAGCTAAAACCGATAGGGCATTAACGTTTGGGGTAGAAGAATCGGAGATTACGTTGTGAGACCCCGTTTCTTTGAAGAGAGTATAACTGGTGAAATATATTTAAATTTTTTTCGCAATCATCCCCCTAGATTAATACAACATGTTCCTCTCAATACAAGACTGCACTCCTGTACATCATTCCCAAATATCTAAACGCAGGATACCCAAACCGATGGATTGCAAGAGGTGGTCCAGTTATGTCACCTCCAAGGTCA
The DNA here is from genome assembly GCA_036346205.1 of Vesta saturnalis. Lineage (NCBI taxonomy): Eukaryota > Metazoa > Arthropoda > Insecta > Coleoptera > Lampyridae > Vesta > Vesta saturnalis. The sequence continues at coordinate 247,560 of JARFJB010000042.1, forward strand.
CCAGATTTAAGTGAGATAGATTTTTATTTATGGGGGCACGTAAGAGACGTAAGATTTATTAATTATTGCATTAGTTCTTGGTTCAATTTTTCACATCAAGTTTTCACCATTCTCCTATTCTCATTTATTTCTTTCGATTTGTTAATTACTTTTTATGTTAAATAATTTTATTATTTCATGAGTTTTTAACCTAATTATTTAAATAGGTATTTAAAATGAAATTATTAAAAGCAAAAAGTGAGTATTTTTTCTTAAAATTGACAATATCTAAAAAACGGAAAGCGGTAGGTATAGGGAATGGTTCACAAAAATGAATGAGTTAATGAAGATCTATTATAAATATATATAAAATATAGAGTGGTCCATTTAAAATAATGAAGAAAATTTTAGAAGCGTGTTCTGACTCACCCTGTATACAAATTAATCAATAATTACAAAATAATCTTTTGAATGAATGTACATCATAATAAGAAACCCTAAATGCTAAAAGTAATTTTTTTATTAATTATGTTGGGCTGTACAAGGCGTTGAAGGAATAACGTGTTTTATGTAAAATTGGTCATAGCTTTTAAAATACCCAATATAACATATCAAAACCTTACATTGGCGTGATGGGTAATGTAAATGCAATTCAAATTCATAATAATATACAGGGTGTTCTATTTAAAATAACGTAACTTTGGTTGACCACGGTGTTACAAAGCTCATAGCTGGCTACAATTTTGCTATAAACTAATTTTTGATATCTAGTCTACAAACGGAGATATGAGACTTTTGCACATTAATGGGGCACTCTGTATAAATAAGCATAAATTTACTGTACTTCGATAAACAACTTAGAAGTTTGTAGTGTGTTTCGCGTAGTTATAAAAAAAACCAGTTCAAATAAATTTATGAATGAATGTAGTTCCAAGAAACACAGGCGCCAATCAAAATGCAAGTTCCATTTTAGTATGTACTGCGTTGGGGGGGCTTGCCGTTACGCCACTGAGAGTAATAGTTTAGAGCAAGCTAGCATTTTACCTTGGCATATACCGGGATATCAACAATGAATGACCGAAAAAAAACTGCTTTTTGCAGAATTTTTATCAAAAGTTTATTCCAAGTTACTAGTGAAATTAGGCATAAATATTTATTTCATCTTCGATTGACATTTCATAAACGTACATAGATTTTTCCTTTTTCAATTATTCCTTTATCTACATTTGTATTACAATAAAATAGTTTTTTTCAAAACTCATTAATAAATTAACCAGGACTTTCAAGGTAAATTTATTCGTGTATTTTATGCCTTTTTCGTAAATAATTTTTTTTAGGTTATAATGCCTTTTACTGTGGAACAAGACAAGTTTATTTTGAAAGCTTATTTCCGAAAGGCGAAAAAGATGTAGAGGGAAAATCTACGGGTCGCACAACTGTACAGAGGGAGTAGTGGAAAATATACGTACACATTTGGAAAGAAGTCTGACAAAACCTTTAAGACAATTGGCCCAGCAAACAGATAATTTTGCATTATGCAAAACATGATTGACTTGTATGTTTAAGCAATAAAATAAAAATAATCTTAAAAATCAAAACATTAAATAAGTGAAGTTAGATTGACAACACGGTGCATATTTCAATATAAGCAATTGTTACAGGTCTTTCTTATGGTACATGCTATGAAGCAGTCAAACGTCAATTAAATTTTCATCCTTACAGAATAACGGTTGTGCAAGAATTACTGCCTTTAGATTTTCAAAAGCGTTTAGAATATTGCCAATGGTTCAACAACAACTTGAGAGATGACGAAATACTGAACTTAACTTTCTTTTCGGATGAAGCATGGTTCCATTTACGAAGAGTCTGTAATGCAAACAATGGTGGTCACTTTGAAATTGTTTTATAGATAATTGCCAAGTTTAATTTTATTTTTCTATTTTTAACTGTAATATAAACATATAAAAGACCATTCATTCCAACGGGTAGTGAGGTGTGCGTCGGGATATCGTTATATTTGTATGTAAATAATATGTGCACTAATTGAAAATCTTTACTCATTATTTACTATACTTTAGCTGAATTGATCTCATTTACATGCACGTTTGAGATCTAAAAAAACAATACATTATTAATTCATTATTTGCTGTGCTTTAGATCAATATATACAGATTTGAGTTATCTTAAAAAACAACAAGTTAGGTACATCATAAAGTAGACATGGTGACTAGTTCCACATGAGAAGGACTAAATCAGTGGTATATAATCTGAAATAAGTTTTTGTTCAAAAATTAGAATGCAATGCAAAAGTGATATCTAGCATTAAATTAAATAAGTTCTTTTTTTCCATTATAATGTATTTGTGATGTTCACCAGTGTACATTCAAAGGTGGTCAGCAAAAATGGTGTACCTGACTTGTGCTGAATATGTTGAATGTATGCATTTATAATAAACTAACCAGTCATGCATGTAATTTGTTTTCACTAATATTATTTAACAAATATGTCATACATTGATTTCTGATTAATGACAAATTCATTTTAAAAATTCATTTAAATGTTTTAATGTCATTGTAAATGTAACATCATCCAATATCACTCCTTTTTTTAAATATTCACTCTCCACATATTCACACACTTTCTTCGAGTTCTCAGCTGTAATTTTTTTCAATTCTTCATTGCCAATTGCTTAACACCTTCCATTTGGAATGTCACATTCCTCACTGCTATCCGATTTTTCAATGGGATTTAATTCAGAGTGGTACAAAGGGAGACGAAGGACAGCATGACCATTTTCTACTAGTAGCTTGTCTCGAACGGTTTCTTCAGCAACACATTCTTGTAATTGGGATAATGACATTGTCATCGTTCCTTCTTTTTCTTTTTTCATAAATTGGTACACATTGTAGATAATTTGCTACCCTTGGCTATGAATTACCTTTCGATTATTCATTTTCAACCTGACAACAAAATTCATACATTATTGCCTATTTCAAACCACTCGTGTCAATATAAACAAAAAGATCATTAAACGCTCATCTAAACAGTTTTTACTCTATAAACTGTACATTATTCTCGCAACCAAATTGAGGTTAAAAAGCAAAATTTGTTTTAAACATTACTTTTAGTATATAAAAGCACTTACAAAACTTGAATTTGACGAGTAAATACCATGTATTGGTTTAATACACCAGAAATACGCCTTGGAAATCCAGAAAGTCTGTAATATCAATTAAAAATAATAAATGATAATTTTTAACGAAATTTTTACATACCTTATAACAATTTCCCTTTAGTCTTAAGAAAGACTAAATTACAATTATTGAAGTTTTTGTACGTCTACATAATACGCAATTCGTCTTTCACCAAAGTTTTTGTCATTTATGGTAGTATTTATTTTAATATCTGCGTTTACGCCACTGGACATAGCACAATTTTCATTTTAAGGATGCGGAACAGTAGTACTGTTCTAGGAGCGGCACGGTCAAACAATGATGATCGCACTGTAGCAACATGTAGATTGCATAGTTACTTTATCCTGTACGCAAGTTGCTTGTGAGAGAGTATTTTCAAAATTGAAAAACATTTTAAACTGTTTACCATTTTTATTAGGACAAGAAAATTGCAAGCCTCATTTTGTGTGTAGATGCTAATTTATCACAATGTGTTAATAATATTATTATTGATAGTTTAGCTCATTCCTCACCGTTAAGAAAAAACTTGATTTAACTTTTTGAGAGTTCATGTATATAATACTTGAGAATTTACATTTAAGAAAATATGTGCCTAACGAAAATCAGTAATTATGAAGTAGTTGTTTATTTGTATTTAATTTATTCACTGACTAGATTTGTTTTTATTATTTATAATATTATTCAAGGTGATTTTCGTTTTTTTCGATGAGTAATAAAATAATTTACTTTTGCTTTAATGGTGCTTAATGTAGTCCTATAAATGAAGCATATATAACCAATGAGGAATAAACCAATCGTTATTGATATATAACCCAAAGCAGAGAGAGTAAATATTCTACTTGAATACATAATTTAAGTGAGGTATGACGCAGTAGCCGAATCTAAACAGGCTTATGATATGCAACCAACATACCACAATTGCATTATTTTCAGTTATTTGATTTGATTCTTATCTTCTTAACAAATTATTTTATTTATTATAATGTCACTTAAAAGTATATGTTTTGGTTCAATTGAAAGCTTGAAATAACAAATTTTATCAATGAGTGCACTATTAATTTTAGATACGAAATAAGTAGTTTTAGAGACAGGTAGGAAGGTAGGTAAGTACCTGGTGTCCCCCTCACCAACCCGTTCAAGAGAGAAAGTTTGTGACCATGGCTGAATATGGTAGTGTTGTGTATTGTGAGTAACGGCACCAATTAAATGGACGTGTAGTTTTCATCATGCCTCGAAAGTTATTGAAGTTTTTGATCCTGTTTGACAATACTTCTTTATTATACTTCCCGGGACAGTTCCTATCGGGTCGAGTCCTTATCGAACTGCAGGATGATACACCCGCACTCGGTAAGAATACACGATGAGCATCGTCATCTTTAGCAACAAAGAAAATAAGACAATAATGACCCCTAAGTATCGGTTCATGTTTTCTTCATATAATATTTACTCTTAAAATTCTTTCCTAATAGTTTTGGTTTCGACTTTTTAGTACACACAGTCTGACGGTCATTTGAAAATACCAACACAATCATGTCACATACATATTATATCATAATTAATACACACATTTTTATTCACATTTAATATCCTTTAATCTCAAATTCCGAAACAACTGTAGAAGGGTTAATTGGATTCCGTAATACTTATATACACATATTGATATTATCCCTAAAAACTACATACAACACCTACTCATACAAAACATTTATTTATAATTAATTCTTGTTAAACATTTCAGGATTGCATTTTCATGTTGTTGGTGAAGGCG
>JARFJB010000042.1:255000-280478 GCA_036346205.1 Vesta saturnalis
CAGTGACATTTTTTAGTAAGATACGGCCCTCAAAGTACTTTACACGACAGCTAAAGTACTTTTTGTTAATATCTAACTTTCAAGTCAAAACTCTTTTTTGAAAAGGTCACTCGACACCACTTCATGATTTTCCTTGTATATATTCGGAAACTACCGTCCAAACATTAATGTAAATAGTCAAATTCATTAACAAATTGAAAAAAATATGGCTCATATATTAATCACCTATAGAAATACGTGGTAGTGAATGATTCATTTATCGTTTAACATAAAATTTTCTGCTTAATGTACAATATTTTGTATAAAAAGATTAAATGCACAGATAAAGGGTAAATCCATAAATACGTTACTATTTTAAAATACAATTTGCTTGCATTGCAGTGGCGTAACTAGGTAGCTACGGGCATGTGTTCTATCGGGTACCCGGGCCCTCATACAATTTGTATTAGTTGTAAGTGTTCACTAGGATCGTGATATCTAGGTTATAAAAAAAACTGAAAATTGGTAGATATCCATTAATATAAAGGTATGAAGGAGTATTCAAATTCTTTGTAGAAAATACAATAATTAAAAATTTACATTGTACGTGTTAACCATTATTTTTTGTATCATGCGCATTAACGCACATAACGGACAAAAAATATACTTAAAGTATAATAACAAAATTAATTAATATCCTATTAGTGTACTCATAACAAAATTTAAAATATTAATTGTCAAGAGATTTATAAATGTAATGTATTTTTAGTTTGTAAGCTTTCTCATTAACTTTTCTACTTGCCTTTAAATTTGCAAAAGCTGATACTAATGATGATACATCAATCTTCCGAGTAACTTATTGAAATAACTGACAAACCAGGTAGTCTTTCTTCCCCCGTGGTGTTTCTAAGAAATAGTATCGGATATATCATCCGAATATTTTATATACAATCCCTGCCCTATCTGATACAGTTTCTTCATCAGAGATAGTATAACATAAAACACAGGGAGATAACGCACGAAAAGTTCTGTAAACTTCAGTCAACCCGAATGACTATTTTTCAACTGAGCAATAATATCTAGAATTTTATTAAATATATTTATTTTAAACCATTCCTCGTTGGATTCTATTTGAAAATGATTTTTCTTCTCATAAAACAATCCCTTGGGCCTACCTATTCTTTTATAAATTCTACTTGTTGCCCGCATTCCTCAGCCAATTTAATTCATTATTTTCATGTGCAGTTTTAAACATTTTTGATGCGCGTTCAATGTTTTGATGTTTATTTTTTAATAGTTTCGATATCGTTAGAATCTACGTTTCAAGAGCTATTAAAAACACAGTTCCAAATATTTCTAGCTGTTTTTTTAACGGGTTGGCTTCATTAATTACAATTTCATTGTTAGAGGTCAAAATAATTTTTGACAAACTTTTCAAGACATCCACATACCTAAATCTTAGGGCGTATAACGCATCGTGTCTTGACTATCAACGTGTGGGGGTTAATTTTTTAGAACCTTTTTGCTTTACCTAATAGATAGATTAAACATATTGATTAAAAGTGGCCGTCTGCTTGTGCGCGAAAAATATTTTCAATTAAATTGTAAAAATTTCGAATTTCCTCAACAGACCTAACAGAGTCATTAAGAATAAAATGTATGCTGTGCTACACAATTTACAAATAGCGCGTTGGGAACCATTTTTGATACTTCATCTTGAACACCTGATATTCCACACATATTTGCAGCTCCACCATCATTCTCTGGCCGCGAAGCTTTTCTAAAAGTAAACCGTTCTCCGTTAGTATTGTTAAAATTATATTACTTAAAGACTTTCCAGTTTGACTTTCAACTGCGAAAAATCCTAAGAAGGATTCATGTACTCAAAGTTTTGTTGGGTTGTCGTTCTCATTGCACTCAAACTTCATCTAGCGAACAATAACACTTAACTGATCAACTTTTGCAACATCTTGTGTGGAATGAGTAAAAAGGTGCTTTTTTTATTTACCCAATTATTTTATTCTTTAAAGCAGTACCCAATAACCCGATGATTTCAATTTAGATGCGATGACTTAAATATGTGACAAATCTTTTTATTTTCTATTTTCTAATACATTTTTACTACCAAATGGTATTTTGAAAGTAAATTAATTATTGATAAAAATAGTCCAGGATTGGAAGAATCTAAACTTTCACATGTTATTGGAAGCCAAAGTGAATAACATAACCACAAACGTTCTATTTTTTATCCTTTTAGTATAAAAAAAAGGACGAAAAACTCCTACCCTAATCGTCTCGAGGAGAAGGTGCTAAAGGTCCGCATGGTTTATTACCAGCAATGATTTGTTTTTGTCAGATGTTAATTAAGCAGTGTAATGTCCTTCATCAACAATGTCAGTACAAATTTCGTATTTAGCACTGCTATTAGCTTCAGCTTTACCCATTGCTGCGATTTAGATCAGCGTCATCAACAATATTAGGCTCAGTATAAGAATCAGAATTCCCAAGGGAAGCAGAATCAATTATGACTATTGCATATATAGAACATGAAGGCGTTTCTTGTGCTTATAGCTGCCCAATTGTTTTCAGCTCAAATAAAATAACTGTGAGTTTAAAAATATTAAATAAATCGAGGAAACTCACTTTTTATCGAATAAATTAAAACATTAAAGAATTTAGTTATTTTAGACGGCATGTTTTTCTTTTCTTCAAGCTCTTCTCGTTTTTTTGCGCTTTTGCGCCCTAGATTTATGGTGATAAGTACTCATTCTAGGTAATGAACGTTGTTTAGCTTCGGAGATTATTTGCCTGTGTTTTTAAGTTTATTTTTAATTGGCGTAGACAATATCAATAACGGGATTGGATTACGCGACAAATTAACCAGTATATTACGTTTTTGGAGTTTTTAATTATGTCAAATTTTACTTACTGAGCATAAAACGGTATCATTAGATTAGTTTTGATTGCAAATAAAGATTTTGAATATGTTGGGCCCAAAGAATTAAAACGACAAGTTTAAGTTGTCCATTAGAACAATACCAAAATAATATCACTACGAAGTTAATAAAGGTTTTGAATCCAAAACGATGTCTAAAACATTAAAACGGCAAGTTTTAATTACCCTAATTTTCAATACGAAGATTTATAATGATCCAGATCCATAATTATGTCCAAAAATGAGGACAAGTTTTACTTTTTGCCAATCAAAAACAAAAGCTTTATTTTTCTCCAATGTATTTTGAATATTTCGGGTCCAACAAGGACAGATTAAAAATGTGTAATATACTGATAACGCTACTTATTTTATCGGAGTCAATAATAATTTAATTAGGCTCTACTCAAACTTTTCGCTGCATACAACTATTACACTACCAGCGGAAATGTAATCCATCGGAATTGTATATTTATATATCTCCGAACCTTGTACGTATTTGGTTCTCATGAATAAAATTATTTAAAAAACAGTTGAAACGTAATTGTAAACTCTTTGTACCTATGAAGTATGTATATCAAATTTGAGACCTTTAACGCTGGTCTCTTCCTATATTCAAGATATTCAAGCCAAACCTACAAATGCTCGTAAAAACATAAAGATGTCTAAGATAAATTGTACAAAATTCATAATAATGGAATTAAAACATTTAGGTAAAATGTCAAAACAAGCTAGTATAATATGAAAACACAATGGAAAAGTATGCTATGTTAGTTAAACATATTTCAAACCATGGAAACTAAAACTTATTTTACTAAAGATTAGCTAGAACTTTAATAAATTATGTATTATTAAACCGCCTTGAAAATGGAACAGAATAGCGTCTAACGGACGAATGCTGCCAAAAAAAGGCCACAATCGAAAGATAAACTTATCAAAATTTATTCAGGTTGTAATGTCAGTGCAAAGTTATGAAAAGCTTTAATCTAGAAAATGGTAAAATAATTCACAACTAAGAACTTGACAACCGATTAAAGATCTACTTAAATAATAACAAATCTAACATATAGTGATTTTCCTTGCTACTTAAAACTGTACATTGAAAACATGATGTATACGTTTAATCCTATTTTAATTTTTAACTGCACGTGTTAAATCATTGAAATTCTGTGAATATGTAATGGGTAAAGCATCTACTTCAAGGTTTAGGAAAAGCCTAACAAGAAAGCTAGACATACCAAATGTAAAAATTAAGATTAAGACGTACCATTCTGCCATTTGTTTAATTACAAGATGCTATTTTCAAGGCGACTTAATAATGTTTAATTTATTAAAATTCTAGCTAATCTTTAGTAATATAAGATTTTATTTCCATAATTGGTTTTCAAATAAATTGACACATTTTATCAACTTCTCCCGTGCATCTTCAAGTCGTTGAATTATTTTGGGCCCGCGCATTCATACGTTTTTGTGATGTGCTAACATGGTTCTTAAGTGTACCATATTAATAGTGTTTGTACATAATGTGACTATTAGCAACTCTAAATGTATAACATTTAATGTAACTAGTAAATTTACTCTAAATAGTACTGACCAACAGATTTTTGGTAAGGGGGTAAACCGTCTATGCTAAATATCAAAAATAAAACTTCATTCTTTTGAATATCAGTTTTCTGTAATGTTCTGCTGTATCTTTTGGTAGATTAAACTCAAAGCGATCTTAATAGTTGCTCATTCATAAATCATCCATAAACGCATGGATCGAATTGTGTTTAATATCCAAAGCCCCTAATTAAGTGCAAGAAATCTTCGTCACTGTAGAAGACTTTTCAGAACATTGGAATTCTAAGTTTCTTCTCTATGGGTCAAGTTACAAGATCACTTTTACTTGAATTTTCATGATGGTGTTTTACATTCTTCAATAAAAAGTAGAATGTTTAAATTTACGTTGCACTCACTACTGAAACCCACTTTACTTAAAATGAGTTGCGACCGAGGTGTAATGGTGTGTTTAACTTGAATCCTAAACTCGTTGTACTTGGCGCATGACGTCAGCTGAATGAAAAAGAAAGCAGAACAACATTTTATTTCTCAGTTTATTTTTTTATTTATTTTTTTTTACTTATGGTATTCCCGAACAGGCTAAGATTTGCCTAACGTGCTAAAGCACTCAGTACCACTGGGAGGGTTTACGGATATTGTTACGCTGCCAAGAAATGTTTATGAACGGTTACCTTAAATTTACTTAAGTCAAAGTTTGGAGGAAAACAGGAACTGGGTAGTGCATTCCACAATTTGGTCGCCGTGTGGAAAAATGTAGATTGAGCCGTTTAGTGTGATACGATGTAATTTTGAGTGCGTAATTATGGTGTGAATGGGCAAACCGAGTGTTCCTAGCGAAGATGGCCTGCGAAGGTATTAAGAAGTGTATTTAGGAGGCACACTTGCCATGATAATAGCAATAGAACAAGGAAAGAACCGAAACTATTCTTCTATGCTCAAAAGGCTGTAGGTCAGAAGTCAGAGACGGGTCATTTATAAGCCTGATAGCTCCTTTTTGGATGCGGTTTACCATATCAAGAGCGTATTGGGGAGCGTTGACCCAGAGGTGGGAATTGTATTCCAGATGAGGTCGAATTTAAGTATTATACAGTAAAAGGAGTTGTTGCGATGTGAAGTACTGTTTAGATGTTTATAGAAAGCCCAGTTTACGGGCAGCTGTTTTGCTTGCTGACAAAAGGTGATCAATCCATGAAAGGTTCTATGATACGGACATCCCTAACACAGAGTTTGAAAACTTGAGTTCTAAGGCATTCATATTTACAAGAGGGAATGATCGGTCTTTCTTGGCGGACACAAGGCAACACTGCGTTTTGTCGGCGTTGAACGTGAGTAGAATATTCCTTCCCCATTCAAGGACACGTTCTAATTTACTGTTGATTGAGGCTGCCATTTTCACCTTAACGTCCTGTCTAGACTTATTGTTGTGGGAAAACTGAGAAGAACTACAATGAGGTCATTTATGTATAGCAGGAAAGGTGTGGGGGCTATCACTGATCGAAAGCAACGTGTATACGTCTTTTGTCAAGAAAGTTGGATATCCAATTGATGAGCATATCGGATAAGCCGAACGAAGTGAGCTTGGCAAGTAGGCACTTGTGTCAAACCTGGTCAAAGCTTTTGAAATATCTAAAGCTACTACGACTGTTTCACCGGACCTCTATAATGTGTTATTGGGTGACCTATGAAAGAAGATCGCCCGTTGAACGACTCTGTCTGAACCCATATTGGTGGTCGTTTAAGAGTTTATTATTTATATATTCACAAATTAGAGCTAGTTATTTGTTTATTTTATGTATTTATATGCTTTTTTATACTTTGGATTACGAATTCGATTCAGTTATTTATTTTTGTCATTTAAGCTAATAAAATGATTCTTACGACAATGCTTGTGTCTGGGTTTCTTAGAGAAATGGGTTTATTAAATACAAAGCTGTGCATTTTTATGAATCACATCTGGTCTATTTTTCCTACAGTTACAGATATGTATTAATGATTGTTTCATACTCCGCTCTGGCGTGGGATAAAATAAGTCATTTTATCAATTCTCTATAATTCATTGTTATTGCAAAAATGTTTACCTGTTTGAGTTCAAGACAAAAGGGTGGTATTTGCACTTTATGTTTACTTTCCAATTCTACGAGTTTAACAATCACATCTGGTATGGGTTTATTCTTCAACATTTATTTAATTCCTTTGAATGATTTTTCTTGACGTACACTGATTAAAAATGCCGAATTATGCAATCACTAACTGTTGTAATTGCTGCAAAAACAAAAGTATTATTGTCAGAGAGAAGTATAATTTCCTATAAAAAATTAAGTTACAATTACACTTCTAAAATTTACTTTGTAAAGCCCACAAAATGTAATTGTAGATTTATACGCATCAGTATGTTTTTATCATGCAAACTTTGAATCTTGTTTGAGATATGGCATCATTTTTTGGGGAAATTGCTCCCATGTGAATCGTTTATTTGCTATGCAAAAAAGAGCAATCAGGTCTTTATTTGCGTTACAACAGTCTGATTCATGTAAACCATTCTTTAAAGAATATACACTATTAACGTTACCATCTCTGTACATCTTGGAAGTAGTAGTATTTGTACATACTAATATAAAACAGTTTCAGTCACTCAACTTCATGCACTCATACAACACATGCTTTAGACACCTACCTTCTTGAGTACAGTTCGCTTAATCTAAAATTGTATGAAAAAAATACTGATTATGCTGGTACTATACTGTATAATAAATTGCCAAATATGTTAAAGAACATTAACTCAGTTCATTTATTTAAACGTAAAGTATAAAAGTTATTAACAGAGGAGTGTTTTTATTCTGTAAGTCAATTTTTACAATTTTCATTTCATTTAGCCAGTTAACTTCCTGAAATATTGTTTTATCTTGTAATATGTACTAAATTGTTGTAACCGACTTATCTTATATCTGTAAAGATCTCTAGATGAAATATATTATTATTATTATTATTATTATTATTATTATTATTAATATTAAAAAATTAAACATCAACAAGCCACAACTAAAATTATAATTTGTTTCCCATATAATTGTTTAGTGCATAATTATTTATATCTATAAGAAATGATTTTTAAAAAGTTAATTAAAGAAGTCTAAAAAATCACCTGCGATCGCTAACAAATTTCTCTGTAAAGTTCTTTATTTAACACGTACTAAAACGTATACAAGAATAAGGTACTTATAATAAAATAGATAAATTAATTAAGAATAAATTACGTTATTATTTTGTTTATATTTAGGTATTATAAGCCAAAACTGTTTAAATTACATATATTTCGCATACACAGCACGTTGAGCTTTGTAACAATGTTCCATAAAAATGTTTGGACTAGATTTTTTATTTTGTAATTTTATACTATTTATTTTCATTTAATTAAAAATATGGCCAGGTTAACTAACCATAGGAAATGTGTATTTGTTTCTCATTTATTTCACCCAACGACAGAGATGATCAATAACATTGCTATCATAGCACCACAATTGCGGCTATAAATAGATGAGTAGTTTGATAGAAAAAAATTATTACGTCACAGTTTCTTCTTTTTTAACATGAAGTCATAATAATTTAGGACTAAATTACTTGTTCACATGATATTTAGCATTGAAATCAGTTCTAAACCTTACTTGTAAGTAATTTTCCTCTGTTAAGATTTAGTTGTACTTACCAAAACATTTGACTCTATGGCAAACAAGTTAAAGATAAAATCAGTCAGAAAGAAGTTACTTTGAATTAATTTCGAAGGCATTTATAACTTGCAAGTTGTATTTGTCAATTATGCTAGTTAAAATTACCATCTGACAATTACTGAGGGATAAAAATGGGCGAAGGTATTCTTTAGTCATTATTACTACTTGGAAACCTAATACATACAGCAGACGGATTTTCATATGGCCGGTCAGAATTAACGCCCTCGAGATGGAACTCTGGCATGTCTTTCACACAGTAGTGCAGTGTCGTATTAAGCTAGTGACTAATGGAGTTTAAAAGTAAATTAAATAAATGTGTTTTACACAGTCAAACTAGTGAAGTGATCTCTAATGTATTTAACTATATATGCTAGAAGAAAAAATTTCAGGGGTACTCAAAATTCCACCGATTCAGTTATATGAACGCGTTATTGCTGCAACGGGAATTTCCGAGAGATGTATTAGACCAATTGTTAAAGAAAAAAGTAAAATAAACACAGTTGCGTAGAACAATTTTAAATACCTTCAATGTTGACAAAATTGTGCCGCAATGTTAAACATTCTAAGAAAATTTAAAGAAACAGGATACACTGGAAGAATAGATTCTCTTCGTAAAGTAATAAAAGGTATGGGCTTTCGTTGGAGAAAAACAAAAACTAACAGAAAGATTTTAATGGAAAAGTACGACATTCGTCAGTCAAGAGTGTCTTATTTGCGTACCATTAAATGCTACAGAAATGGAAAAAGACCGATTATATATATATGGATGAAACTTACATCCACAGTTCTCATACCGTGGCTACTTGTTGGAATGAGAATTCCAATGAAGGATTAGCAAGGCCTATATCAAAAGGTCAAAGACTAATTATTGTTCATGCTGTCTGCGAGACGTGCTTCATTCCGAATGCTAAATTGACTTTTAAGTCTAATACCACAACTGGAGATCACAATCACGAGATGAATTATGATAATTACAAAAAATGGTTGTTAGAAAAGTTAATTCCTAACTTGCCTCCAAAGTCTGTGCTAGCAATTGACAATGCTCCTTATCATAATGTCGAAAAACATAAAGCACCGAATTCTAATAGCAGGAAATCAGTTATGGTAGATTAGTTAAGGTCTAAAAATATTTACTTCGACAATAACATGTTCAAGCCCGATTTATATAATATTATTAAACTCCATAAGACAGCATTTAAAACGTTCAAGATAGGTGAAATGTTAACACAACATGACCATAATATTTTTCTATTATCGCCATACCACCCAGATTTAAATCCGATCGAGTTAGTATGGGCATTTCTTAACCAATGTGGCACGAAAAAATTTATCATTCACTATTAGAGATGTTCAACAATTATGTGATAACTTTTTTGATGAATTTAGTTCTGCTGAATAAAAAAAGGTTGTGCCCACACGATAAAGTGGGAACAAAAGTTTTTGGAAGCGGAACCTGTGATAGACGAAGTTACAGACCAGTTTATTATTAATTTGGGTGAAGATTCTGAATCGGAGAGTGAAAAGGAAGTCAGTGATAGTGATTGTGAATAACTTTTTATACTTTATCTCCTGATGACTTTGACATGTCTAACGAAACGCATTTAAGTGTATTTTTTTATTTAAAACCTGTAATGATTGGATTATTCTCTATACCTACGAAATATCCAAATAAATTTAATGTCGAATTTACATTTAAGATTACGTTTCAGTGTTCTTAGAATTTACTTAACCTTATTCCTCAAAAATATATTATAATAATATTATACAATACATTTTGGATGCCATTAGTATACGAACATTCAGTTGTTAGAATTTAATGACCTAATGAACCCAATTATTTTCTGTATTGACGAGATATCTTTTGTACATATAGAAAGTTTACAATGTGATTATAATGAGAAAGAGATTAACATAAACATTATTTGCCAATAATTCAGTTAAATTATTCAAATTTGTTTCTTAATATGATGATTTACATTTGTACCTAATAATCATAATGTGATTTTCTGAATTTACCCCTTAGTACGTCTCAACGCACGACTCGTACAAAGAGTTTGCATTTGATTTTTCCGAATGCTTTCTCTGTCTAACAGTGACTCAGACTTGACTCAAGTACAAGTTCTCCCTTATTGCTTTGTATATACATTACAAGTAGCTCACTTACTACTTACTTCTGGACCAGAGCATACAGATGGCGTGCATACAAGGGTTAAAA
The DNA here is from genome assembly GCA_036346205.1 of Vesta saturnalis. NCBI lineage: Eukaryota > Metazoa > Arthropoda > Insecta > Coleoptera > Lampyridae > Vesta > Vesta saturnalis. Next base: position 265,415 of record JARFJB010000042.1, read on the forward strand.
CGATAACTTTTAAACAACACTACGCCTCTCAATATAGAGTGTTATAGTTCCGATACATACCCCTGTCTCGCTTTGTTTTGAAGACAATTATATACTTTAAAATTGCATAAAACTAATCTAGAATCTACGCCCTCTATGAGCCGAGCTCCAGAAGTCCATCCTTGGCCTACTTATAGTACATATAAAATACTTACAGGCACGTATACAAGTAACTATAACCGGATAATTTCCTTTTCAACTTTCTACAGTAAAGTAATATTCACGTTTATTTTAAGTAATTTGTTGGTAATTTGTTCTTTAATAAGGTCATTTTAACTTAAATGTAGTTAAATTAGCTGTAGATGCTTCTTAGGTAAAAATTATGCAACATACTTGTTTTAGTTTGAATCACAAATTAGTATGTTCGTTAATAATATATAACAATAATGATCCATATCCAGTTCCAACCACCTCTCCAAAATAATATATATATATATATATATACATATATATATATATATATATATATATATATATATATATATATATATCAAAATTTATCTGTATCTTCATACGGCAACACCACATTGCGTTATTATGGAAGATAGTTAACTTAATTTACGAAAAAATAGACAAATATCCAAAGAAACTATATTCAAAGTTGACATTTTTGTAATCATCATATCCATTCTTTAAATTAATTTTAACTCTTGTTGACCAGAATTATTCGTCGTGTTACAGTAATTGTATGGAATTTTTTCTGCGCACGCTTATTAATGGTTGTTAAATAAGTTGCTGTAAATACAATTAGAGTCTTACCGACGTGTTTACATTGTTACTTTTGGTCTACATGTAAATCACCCGCCTGAACCCGTTATTGTCTTTACAAATAGCGTGAAGTCGATCTATTGGTTATTTGTTGTACATCTGTAAACTGCTTGGTAAATTTTATGATTTTTCGTAGTAATTATTGTCTTATTATTTATAACGGCGACCACAACACTATTACATAAGAAGAATTAGAGGAAGTTGAACAACTGCAAAAAGATAGAAAAGACGGTGACGATTCTGAAGGTAGACATGTTTATCTTGGAAAAGAAAAGAAAACTGAATGAAAAAGAAAGAAACCTAATTAATGGCCCAATCCAAAATCAGGAACGAAATGTTTTAAATTATTTCTAGATGAAGCTATTATCCGTTCTGCAGCTGCTTGTACAAATATCTATATAGAGAAAGTTCGTGAAAATTTCCAACGCGATCGAGGGGCAAAACAAACGAACGAACGGGAAATTAATGCTCTATTTGGTATTATTTTCCTCACGAAGGTCAAGGCAAGGTGCTCATCTGACGTTCTGAAAGGAAGCGGTATAAAGTTGTGTTACTCAGCAGTGAGTGAGAAGTGATTTTATTTTCATCTAAGAGGTATTGGTTTCAACGACGTAATAGATGGGCTCCAAAGGACTGAAGTTGATTAAATGGCACCTGAAACTAAAGTATGTTGGTACTATTCGAAAGAATGAAACTGAGATTCTCCCAACATTTTTGCCTAGCAAAGGAAGAACAGAAAATTCATCCGTCTTGTGATTTCAGTAATTCTACACCCTAGTTTCCTACTGCCCGAAAAAAATAAGACAGTTTTAATCATATCAAGTATGAATCATAACGATGCAATCGACGTGGATACTACTGCAAAGTCAAACCAGAAATTACTACTTGTTATAATAAAACAAAGATCGGAGTGGACTTGTTAGACATGATATGACAATATAACGTAGCAAGGAACACACGTTGCTGGCCAATGGTCGTTTTTTATAATTTGCTAAATATTTCGCTTTGAGTTTATAAAGCCAGTAATGGATGTCCACGCGTAAAGCGGAGTAAATTTATTGAAAGCCTGGTATGAGAATATGTTAAACCGCAAATATAATTCAGGTCAACCATTCCACACCCCGTGGAAATATTCTGTTATGTTTTATTTAAGATAATATTCATTACGTTCAAATAGCATTTCTTTGTAATTGAACTGTTCGTTCCTTCACTTCCAAACAGTTTTACCTCCTAATACGAAAGTATTAGGAGGTATTGTAATCGGTCGGCGAAATTTCGAGTGCAGCACTTTAGTTTCTGTAAATTATCGCAAAATAGAAAATATATAGAAAGTAGGGTATTATTAAAGAGGATTAAATTTCCTTTAAAATGAGCTGCCATACTTAAAAATTGCTTACCGTGAGTTGGAAAAAGAGGCTCAAACATGAAAGTTTCAAAATGTATGTCTGTCTGTCCGTATGTGTTCCAGCGCGACAGCATCCATGAGTTCAGATCCATGAGTAGACGGAATGATGAACTTTTGAGCGAAATCTGTCCAGTCAAAGTAGAATTCCAGATTTCGACTATTATAGAGTATATATAAATACGAACGGCTATTCGTAGCAAACCGGCACGTCTTTACGTAGGCAACTAAGTGAACCATCCTAGAATTGAATATCTACCAAGTTTTTCGTTTGCTCGTGAACTCCTCCGGTAGCGCAGTGCCAGCGCGTTTGGTTGATTTCCCGGCGTTCGGGTTCAAGACGCATAATGTACGAGGTTTTTTATCTTATCTTATTAGACGTGTTAAGGCATTTCTGGCCATTTGAAACTATTTGTTTTTTTTTTGGCCCTTGGGTCAAAAATTTTCGAAATTTTTTCTTCATTTTTACACGTTTTGAGACATTTCTGACCATTTGGGATGATTTTTGGGAAAAAATTTTTGGCCCTTAGGTCGAAAATTTTCGGATAGTTTTTTTTTGCATTTTTACACGTTTCGAACAACTTCTGACAATTTGAGATGATTTTTGGGAAAAAAAACTTTTTGGCCATTCGGTCAAAAATTGCAATATAGCAAATATACAGGGTGTCCAGAAACTCTACGAACAAACTTTGCATAGTGATTCTAGACCCAAAAATAAGAAAAAAAGCTTATGTAAACCCAGGTCCGGGAACGCTTTGTTTAGGACCTACAGGGTGTGAAAAAATTTTATTTTCCTCGGTTTTATGTTAATTTGAAATTTGGGACGCTGTATCAACAAGAGTAACAACAAATGTCATAAATACATTTGTGTATCTACTTAAGCAACATTTTGTTTTAGTCAAAGCCTGCTAAAATGGCAAGAGATTCAATAGCTGGTTAAATAAATTAAACTGTTCATCAACCAATATCTCAAAAACGGTTGATCTGAGAGGCATCGACGACCAAGTATACCTTTTTTGCTTATAACTGAAAAGGGAACAAACTAATTCAAAATATTTAAGTTTCTCGACCACAAAAACCCCATTGCTCCAAATTTCAGGACCATATTCAAATTTGTTCGCAAAACATCGCCATAAAACCGAGAAAAATAAAATTTTTTCACACCCTGTAGCTCCTAAACGAAGCGTTTCCAGACCTGAATTTATATGAACTTTTTTTCTTATTGTTGGGTCTAGAATCACTACGCAGTTTTTCCGTAGAATTTCTGGACACCCCGTATAAAAAATGCATTTTTTTAATTATTAATCAGAAAAATACGTTAAGATGCGAATTGAAAGTCATTAATCATTATGAACAGAAACCACTCCAAACCCCTCCAATCTTGGAGTGTATTCCAAAACAAAAATGTACTTTTCTTAATTCATTTTAACAAAAAAGGTCTATTATCTTTTCACCTTACAGACTGACTAATTAATAGTTCGCTCGCTGGGATAAACCCCTGTATTAGTCACTAAGTGGGAGGTAATTAGACTGGCTTGGTACGTAACTAATTACCAAATTTCAATAAATAGAAATAATTTCCATTTATCTCTTAATATCGTAATCCCCTTGTCATTAGCATTCAATAACTATTTCTATTGTTCTTCCCCTTTCAGTGGACAATGGAGGAACCAAAGTACATTTTTCAATAATTGCAATTTGATATATTATTAGATCAGGGAACATTTTATGTAGGCTTAAAGAAATTAATTTTCCCATCTGCTTTCTAAAGATCTAAATGATCATAACTTATAATTTAAAAATTGGTAATTTTGGTGTTAAATTACCTCAGATTTTAGATTTTTTTAAGATTTTTGAGTAAATCAATCACAACAATTTCCCTTATTTCCTATTCGAAATTTTTCCTGTAGCGAATTGGCTTTGTTTCTGTACTTAAAATTGTTCGTGTAAGAAACTTTTTTAGCGTAACACACTTCACCGATAGCATTAAAATTTGGTAAGTATCGAGTCGTCTTACGTTCCATAATACACGAATTATCTTAACCTTCTGCTACCAGGAACAAAATACTGACGAACTTAACGTGCCACCTACTATTTTAGCACATTTTTAAATAGGTCAATGTCCTTGGAAAAAAGTCTAGCTTATGTTCTCAATAGCCAAGAACCAACAGTCGCACTTACCTTTCTATGGTGGTCAACATTTTGGGGAGACTGGTGCTCAAAACCTTTCGTTAGGGTGCTAAAAATTGCGCGTTATCGGAATAAGAGTTGTATTCGCAATACATACCTGTTTTTCCCTTTTTTAAGATAACTTCAAAGTCTTTTGATCTTAAACTCTACGTTGTGATAGGGGTGCAAAACTTTTGTAGCTCAGTCAGCGGTCGTGGGAAAATTTATTAGACCAGAGGGAAAGTTGATAGATATCATCAGAATCCACATAGAAAATGTTTAGAAAATCAAATAAAAAAAAAGTAAATGATTCAATCATATTCAAAGATTGACATGAGTTTCACATGTATTAAATGATACAACTTTTTCAGTTGTTTGACAAGTGTATCAGCAAAAAAATGCACATCGGCTTACCTAACTGACCTAACTAACCTTAAAAAACACCAAACAAAAGAGGTTGAGCACTCCTAGATTTAATTTACTTTAATCAATCTGTGCAAATTATTGGAATTTGAGCAATGAACATTAAATTTGGATTGCTCATGCCTTCTTCAACTACAAAATTAGGTATTGACTGACGGATAGTTATCCAATCATAACGACCTGTTAAAGTTAAAACTAAATCCCCGCAAATTAAATGACCTTGTCGATACATGACAAAAGTATAACTCGCCGAAATATAATTCAAAACAAGGAAAAAGAGAGACAACGCTACCGGGATCCAGAATGAATGTATAACGTATTATGTGTATAAAAACGGGCCTCACAACGTTCTATATATTAGCACGGGAGGTCGAGCTCAATAAAACACCGTATTAATTAATGTGTAAAATATTTTTATGTTTTATTTTTGGATTTCAGGTCAAAATGCATCAGTGCTCTCTCCAGGAATACACAGTTTCCCATTTAAATTAGGTCTTCCTTTAGGACTACCATCTACGTTTTTAGGAAAGCATGGGTGGGTGCAATATTACTGCAAAACAGCACTTAAAGAACCGAATGGACTAACACATAAAAATCAACAAGTGTTTATAGTAATGAATCCGATTGATCTCAACCTGGAGCCATCTATTTTATCGGTAAGTATTTATATTTTATAGATGAAACAAGCATTTATATTTGCGACTTACCTCAAATTCTGCCCAAGCAATTGATGTAATAATTAATAAAATAATTATTTCTTGCAATGTTACCATGTATTCAGCAAAATTATTCTTTGATACAATCAGAGTTTTGTATTACTGGATTTAATAGTGATGAAATCGTTATCTTTGCAGTTTGCACATGCACAAATATATTGACAAATAATAAGGAATCACGGTATCCTAGAAGCAATAGCATTTACGAAAGGTTCGAATGTGGCCAAGGTGTGCTTAGAAATTTTAGGATCAACTTTATTTGCAATTCTTTCTAATGCGTAAGGCAGCGTCTTTTTATACGCGGAAATTGACAAAAAATGGTTTAAAATTGAATTTGTAGAGAACTGTGTGGTCAAGAAGTCATACAGTAGAATAATTATAAATAAGGGTGTTGCCGAAATCAGTAATATTGCTCGTGCTCTCGAAATAATCATGAAGGAATTATGGGATACTGTTGAAATTAGTAGAGAAAGGAGCAACGGTGACACTCAGCGTCCAGCGTGTAGATTACGGCCCAATTGACGGAGATTACATTCATTTTAGTGTGTCATACTAATAATTTATATCCCTATATACATTTTGAAAGAACTTGTTACAGTTTGTTTGGCCTTACTCCTGACATGGAATTTTTCCATTTTTTAGCTAAATATGGTAACAAAGCTTTCATTGAGGGTTTCTTCAATATTTCTGTCCTCTAATCACTATATTCTGGCTAAGCTCGTTCCAAATTAGAGTATGGTTCCATTATATAGCATCCAGCTATCGTTATCGTTATCAATATAGTCATCGATATCGCCATCGCTGTCTTAATCATTTATCATTATCTTTTTTATATAATTCGGTCTCTATCGTTATCATTATCGTTATCCTTACCGTTACTGTTAGCGTTACCGTGTTATCGTTATCGTTATCTTTATGGTTATCGTTATCGTTACAGTTATCGTTACCGTTATCGTTATCGTTATCACTATCGTTATCGTTACCGTTATCGTTATCGTTGTCGTTACAGTTATAGTTATCGTAACCGTTATCGTTATCGTTATCGTTATCGTTACAGTTATCGCTATCGTTGTCGTTATCGTTATCGTTATCGTTACTGTTACTGTTAATGTCTTTGCCGTCGCTGTCATAATCGTTATATAATTATCTTTTTTATTTAATGCGGCCTCTTCCGTTACCATATTATCGTTATCGCTATTGTTATCGTTATCATTATCCTTATCCTTACCGTTACTGTTACCGTTACCGTGTTATCGTTATCTTTATCGATATCGTTATCGTTATCGTTATCGTTATCGTTATCGTTATCGTTATCGTTATCGTTATCGTTATCGTTATCGTTACCGTTATCGTTATCGTTATCGTAATTGTTATCGTTGTCGTTGCCGTTATTGTTATCGTTAGTCTTATGGCTTTTGCGTCGCTGTCGTTACCGTTATCATTATAGTTGTCGATATTGCTACCCCTATCGAAACCATCTTATCATTCTCTTTTTTTTTTAATTTGGTCTCTACCTTTACCATATGGTTATCGTTATCGTTGTCTTGACCGTTACTGTTACTGTTACCGTGTTATTATGGTTATAGTTATCGTTATTGTTATCGTTACCGTCATCGTTTTTGCCGTCGCTGTCATCGTTATCACTATGGTGGTCGATATCGGCATCGCTGTCGTAGTCGTTATATAATTATCTTTTTTATTTAATGCGGTCTCTTCTGTTACCATATTGTCGTTATCGCTATTGTTATCGTTATCATTATCCTTATCCTTACCGTTACTGTTACCGTTACCGTGTTATCGTTATTTTTATCGATATCGTTATCTTTATCGTTATCATTAGCGTTATCGTTATCGCTATCTTTATCATTATCGTTATCGTTATCGTTATCGTTATCGTTATCGTTATCGTTATCGTTATCGTTATCGTTATCGCTATCGTTAACGTTATCGTTACTGTTACCGTTATTGTCTTTGCCGTCGCTGTCATAATCGTTATATAATTACCTTTTTTATTTAATGCGGCCTCTTCCGTTACCATATTATCGTTATCGCTATTGTTATCGTTATCATTATCCTTATCCTTACCGTTACTGTTACCGTTACCGTGTTATTATGGTTATAGTTATCGTTACCGTTATCGTTTTTGCCGTCGCTGTCATTATCGCTATGATTATGGTGATCGATATCGGTATCGCTATCGTAATCGTTATATAATTATCTTTTTTATTTAATGCTGTCTCTTCCGTTACCATATTGACGTTATCGCTATTGTTATCGTTATCATTATCAGTACCGTTATCGTTTTCGTTTTCGTTACCGTTATCTTTATCTTTATCGTTACCGTTATTGTTATCGTTATCGTTATCGTTATCGTTATCGTTACTGTTACCGTTAATGTCTTTGCCGTCGCTGCCATAATCGTCATACAATTATCTTGTTTATTTAATGCGGCCTCTTCCGTTACCATATTATCGTTATCGCTATTGTTACCGTTATCATTATCCTTATCCTTACCGTTACTGTTACCGTTTCCGTGTTATCGTTATCTTTATCGATATCGTTATCGTTACCGTTACCGTTATCGTTATCGTTATCGTAATTGTTATCGTTGTCGTTATCGTTATCGTTATCGTTATGGCTTTTGCGTCGCTGTCGTTACCGTTATCATTATAGTTGTCGATATTGCTACCCCTATCGAAACCATTTTATCATTATCCTTTTTTTTAATTTGGTCTCTACCTTTACCGTATGGTTATCGTTATCGTTGTCTTGACCGTTACTGTTACTGTTGCCGTGTTATTATGGTTATAGTTATCGTTATTGTTATCGTTACCGTCATCGTTTTTGCCGTCGCTGTCATCGTTATCACTATGGTGATCGATATCGGCATCGCTGTCGTAGTCGTTATATAATTATCTTTTTTATTTAATGCGGTCTCTTCCGTTACCATATTGTCGTTATCGCTATTGTTATCGTTATCATTATCCTTATCCTTACCGTTACTGTTACCGTTACCCTGTTATCGTTATTTTTATCGATATCGTTATCTTTATCGTTATCATTAGCGTTATCGTTATCGCTATCTTTATCATTATCGTTATCGTTATAGTTATCGTTAACGTTATCGTTACTGTTACCGTTATTGTCTTTGCCGTCGCTGTCATAATCGTTATATAATTACCTTTTTTATTTAATGCGGCCTCTTCCGTTACCATATTATCGTTATCGCTATTGTTATTGTTATAATTATCCTTATCCTTACCGTTACTGTCACCGTTACCGTGTTATTATGGTTATAGTTATCGTTACCGTTATCGTTTTTGCCGTCGCTGTCATTATCGCTATGATTATGGTGATCGATATCGGTATCGCTGTCGTAATCGTTATATAATTATCTTTTTTATTTAATGCTGTCTTCCGTTACCATATTGACGTTATCGCTATTGTTATCGTTATCATTATCCTTATCCTTAACGTTACTGTTACCGTTACCGTGTTATCGTTATCTTTATCGTTATCTTTATCGTTACCGTTATCGTTATCGTTATCGTTATCGTTATCGTTATCGTTTTCGTTTTCGTTGCCGTTATCTTTATCGTTATCGTTTTCGTTATCGTTTTCGTTATCGTTATCGTTATCGTTATCGTTATCGTTATCGTTACTGTTACCGTTAATGTCTTTGCCGTCGCTGTCATAATCGTTATATAATTATCTTTTTTATTTAATGCGGCCTCTTCCGTTACCATATTATCGTTATCGCTATTGTTAACGTTATCATTATCCATATCCTCCGTTACTGTTACCGTTACCGTGTTATCGTTATCTTTATCGATATCGTTATCGTTACCGTTACCGTTATCGTAATTGTTATCGTTGTCGTTGCCGTTATCGTTATCGTTATGGCTTTTGCTGTCGCTGTCGTTACCGTTATCATTATAGTTGTCGATATTGCTACCCCTATCGAAACCATTTTATCATTATCTTTTTTTTTAATTTGGTCTCTACCTTTACCATACGGTTATCCTTATCGTTATCTTGACCGTTACTGTTACCGTTACCGTGTTATAATGGTTATAGTTATCGTTATTGTTATCGTTACCGTCATCGTTTTTGCCGTCGCTGTCATCGTTATCACTATGGTGATCGATATCGGTATAGCTGTCGTAATCGTTATATAATTATCTTTTTTATTTAATGCGGTCTCTTCCGTTACCATATTGTCGTTATCGTTATCGTTACCGTTATCGTTTTTGCCGTCGCTGTCATTATCGCTATGATTATGGTGATCGATATCGGTATCATTGTCGTAATCGTTATATAATTATCTTTTTTATTTAATGCTGTCCCATCCGTTACCATATTGACGTTATCGCTATTGTTATCGTTATCATTATCCTTACCCTTATCGTTACTGTTACCGTTACCGTGTTATCGTTATCTTTATCGATATCGTTATCGTTAGCGTTATCATTACCGTTATCGCTATCGCTATCGTTTTCGTTACCGTTACCGTTATCTTTATCTTTATCGTTATCGTTTTCGTTATCGTTATCGTTATCGTTATCGTTATCGTTACTGTTACCGTTAATGTCTTTGCCGTCGCTGTCATGATCGTTATATAATTATCTTTTTTATTTAATGCGGCCTCTTCCGTTACCATATTATCGTTATCGCTATTGTTATCGTTTTCATTATCCTTATCCTTACCGTTACCGTGTTATCGTTATCTTTATCGATATCGTTATCGTTATCGTTATCGTTATCGTTATCGTTACCGTTATCGTTATCGTTATGGCTTTTGCCGTCGCTGTCGTTACCGTTATTATAGTTGTCGATATTGCTACCCCTATCGAAACCATTTTATCATTATCTTTTTTTTTAATTTGGTCTCTACCTTTACCATATGGTTATCGTTATCGTTGTCTTGACCGTTACTGTTACCGTTACCGTATTATTATGGTTATAGATATCGTTATTGTTATCGTTACCGTCATCGTTTTTGCCGTCGCTGTCATTATCGTTATCACTATGGTGATCGATATCGGTATAGATGTCGTAATCGTTATATAATTATCTTTTTTATTTAATGCGGTCTCTTCCATTGCCATATTGTCGTTATCGTTATCGTTATCGTTATCGTGATCGTTATCGTTGTCGTTATCGTTATCCTTATCGTTATCGTTATCGTTTTTGCCGTCGCTGTCATTATCGTTATCACTATGGTGATAGATATCGGTATAGATGTCGTAATCGTTATATAATTATCTTTTTTATTTAATGCGGTCTCTTCCATTGCCATATTGTCGTTATCGTTATCGTTATCGTTATCGTGATCGTTATCGTTGTCGTTATCGTTATCGTTATCCTTATCGTTATCGTTTTTGCCGTCGCTGTCGTTACCGTTATCATTATAGTTATCGATATTGCTACCGCTGTCGAAACCATTTTATCATTATCTTTTTTGTTTAATTCGGTCTCTACCTTTACCATATGGTTATCGTTATCGTTGTCTTGACCGTTACTGTTATCGTTACCGTGTTATTATGGTTATAGTTATCGTTATTGTTATCGTTACCGTTATTGTTTTTGCCGTCGCAGTCATTATCGTTATGATTATGGTGATCGATATCGGTATCGCTGTCGTAATCGTTATATAATTATCTTTTTTATTTAATGCTGTCTCTTCCGTTACCATATTGTCGTTATCGCTATTGTTATCATTATCCTTATCCTTACCGTTACTGTTACCGTTACCGTGTTATCGTTATCTTTATCGATATCGCTACCGTTATCGTTATCGTTATCGTTACCGTTATTGTTATCATTATCGTTATTTTTATCGTTATCGTTATCGTTATCGTTATCATTATCGTTATCGCTATCGTTATCGTTATCGTTACCGATATCGTTATCGTTATCGTTAGCGTTATCGTTTTTCCCGTTTCTGTCGTTACCGTTATCATTACAGTTATCGGTATTGCTACCCCTATCGTAACCATTTTATCTTTATCTGTTTTGTTTAATTCGGTATCTACCTTTACCATATGGTTATCGTTATCGTTGTCTTGACCGTTACTGTTACCGTTGCCGTGTTATTATCGTTATAGTTATCGTTACGGTTATCGTTATCGTTATCGTTATCGTTTTTGCCGTCGCTGTCGTTACCGTTATCATTATAGTTATCGATATTGCTACCCCTATCGAAACCATTTTATCATTATCTTTTTTGTTTAATTCGGTTTCTACCTTTACCATATGGTTATCGTTATCGTTGTCTTGACCGTTACTGTTACCGTTACCGTGCTTTATGGTTATAGTTATCGTTATTGTTATCGTTACCGTTATCGTTTTTGCCGTCGCTGTCATTATCGTTATCGCTATGGTGATCGATATCGGTATCGCTGTCGTAATCGTTGTATAATTATCTCGTTTATTTAATGCGGTCTCTTCCGTTACCATATTGTCGTTATCGCTATTGTTATTGTTATCATTATCCTTATCCTTACCGTTACTGTTACCGTTACCGTGTTATCGTTATCTTTATCGATAGCATTATCGTTATCGTTATCGTTATCGTTATCGTTGTCTTTATCGTTATCTTTATCGTTATCTTTATCGTTATCGTTGTCGTTGTCGTTATCGTTATCGTTATTGTTATCGTTATCGTTATTGTTACAGTGATTGTCTTTGCCGTCGCTGTCGTAATCGTTATATAATTATCTTTTTTATTTAATGCGGCCTCTTCCGTTACCATATTATCGTTATCGCCATCGTTATCGTTATCATTATCGTTATCCTTGCGGTTACCGTGTTATCGTTATTTTTATCGTTATCGTTATGGTTATCGTTATCGTATTCGTTAGCGTTATCGTTATCGTTATCGTTATCGTGATCGTTATCGTTATCGTTATCGTTATTGATATCACTATCTTGTTCGTAATAGTTTTTTCATTATCTTCTTTATTTAGTTCGGTCTCTAGCTGTAGTAATAATACAATCATTCATATTGTCGCACACCTCACTGTTTTTCCCAACCTGTGTAAGCCTTTAAATACTATAATGTTCATAGTTAACCTTATAATATGTGTTTTTGTAGAAACTTCTGGCATCGTTCGCTTTAAATACTATTTATTGGACTAAGATATTTTATATATATATATATATATATATATATATATATATATATATATATATATATATATATATATATATATGTGATATATACATATTTCTTTTCACAAAAGAAAACTACAGATTCTATAGCTGATTTTATGTCGATTTAATGTAAATTACCTTAATACAAAAATACTTCCTAAGAGAGCTGGAGCTCTTGAAAGATAGCGCCCTGACATCGGTTTAATTCAAATATTTTCAAAATGGTTTCCCTTTAAATGATAGCGTTCTGTACATTTATTTAGTGGAATATCCCCAATCGTATGGCGTGAATATGATTTTTTAGTTGTACTCATCAGCGGCTCGTTTGAGCGGGACATTGGAAATTGTTATTCATAAGTTTTTTGTTTTCGAAGAATTTCGATTTTTTCATAAAAGAATGTTACTTTTATAAAATTAACTAAGGAATTCATTTACATTTGTGAAAGATAGCTATGGAAAATAAACAAAATAACAATTGCCTGAACGTCAAACTGCTCTCATGTCATAAATTAATTTTGCTTTAGAAAGTAAGAAATAAACTCGGGTTAAATATAATCGTTTTTAACACAAAAAATATTGCTGACGCAATTAATAATTTAAAAAAATTCAAAATGACAACTGAAAGCATGAAACACAAAACTGAATCTACAAAAGATGCTCCACATGACGACTATTCGTTTCTATACACAAATTTATTCGTTTATGTAAAGAATGCCGAATTTTTGCAAAAATTCTCTTATTGTTCCTAAATTCATCGCAGGCGTCCTGAATTCTTCTCCAAAGATGATAGCGTGTTTCTATTGGTTGGGAATAAACCATTGATTTATCCCCAAATACAGAAATCGCAAGGATTTAAATCTGGAGACCTTGCTGGCCAAGCAGCCGGACCGGCTCTTCTGATCCATCGCTCTCGGTAATTGTTATCTAAAAAAGTACGAACAGATCTGCTATAGTGAGCCGGAAAACCACCATCTAAAAACCACAAGTTCCGCCGAATATTCAGTTAATATCATCTAATAAATCCGGCAAAGTATTTTGTAGGAAGTTGAGATATTCTTCGCCGTTTAAAAGATTAAGCAATTCTACAGGTCCAAGCAAATTATCACGAAGAACACCTATCCATACATTAATGCTAAACCTTTTCTAATGTTTACTTTCCCTTATCGTATGAGGTTTCATCAACATAGAGTAATAGTCTGAATTGCATATTAAAAATTCCATCTTTGTAAAAGCGGTTCATCAAAAACAATTTATTTTTATTACTATAACTCTGTGTTAGCATTTTCATATATATATATATATATATATATATATATATATATATATATATATATATATATATATATTGGGTGTCCCAAAATTGTAGCACAGATGATATGAGGTCAAAATAATCGATTGAAACTAATTTATTTTACACCAAAATGTACCGTTTGCCGTGAGAAGAGTTCAAAGTTTACATAAAAAACACATTTTTGTACGCTGTTCAAAAATGAGTGAAACAAATTGAATGAAATTTGACAAAAGTGCATTTTAGAGGGTTGCTCTCCTTTCGGTAGTCAAAGAAACTCAAAAGAAATTGTGGAAGGGTTAAAACCACCCTCATCCCCTGATATTTTTTTCACAACATTCTTAGGGATGGTAATACGGTTCTCAATTTTTTTTAGCCTTTTGTTACCCTTGTAAAAATTTCGCATTTCGCATAGTTTCGAAGGAAAAACATGATTTATTAAATACTGCTAACAGATATTCCTAATACAAGTTTAATAAAATTGTAATACAAAATTTAGTGCAGTGGAAACAAAGGCAAAACTTTTTTTTATAATAAATGTTCAATATGACGGCCACCTTCATCAATACAAAGGTCAATTCGACGTAAAAAATTGAAATGCACCCTTCTTAGAACATCGTCTTTTTCTCGTAGTGTGTTTACGGCATCTTGGGTTCTGTTCCACAGCTATTCGGAAGTATTAATTTAAACCTCATACACTGTTGTTCTTAACGCTCCCCAGATAAATTAGTCGTACGGATTTAAATCTGGAGACCGCGAAGGCCATTGAATAGGTGCTTCTTGTTCCCTACCAATCCATCTACTAGTAAATTGTTCGTTTAGATATTCTCTTACTGCACGTGGAAAATGAGGTGGTGCACCGTCGTGCATGAAGAACATGTTTCGATGAAGACTAAGGGGCAAGTAGTCTAATAAATCTGGAAAAATTTCTTGAAGGAACGAAGGTAACTGCACCATTTAGACGATCTGGCAATATCGGCAACCAAAATTCGATAAATCCAACCCAAACATTAATTTTAAATTCTCGTTGATAGTGTCTAGCTTTAATAGCATGTGGGTTTTCATCAGCATAACATGTCATTGGTTCGTGCCATGACGTAAAAC
>JARFJB010000043.1:0-20000 GCA_036346205.1 Vesta saturnalis
AGGTACCCTATCTTGAAAAGTGTAATTTGAAGTTATTTGCACGATTGCAAATTCAAGTAATTATCTTGACTTTACTGACAATAATGTTACTATTACTCAAATTAATTGCTTGCCTTACTTCGACTTTCCTGGTAATAATTAAAACATTAGCATTTATTTACAAGTCTAATATATAATCACTCGCAAACCTCAAATCTGGTCAAACAAAGTGGCCGTCTAGTGGTAGATACGTGATGATATTTGACTGAGATAGGCTGGATGAGGTTAAGTGTTACATCATGTGGGCAGGTAAACAATGGAACTACTCAAATTAAAATTAACAAGCTTTGCGCAATGGTGATCCGCGTTAATATACTATTGTGAAATAACCACAAATAAAACCACTTTATTCATAAATAAGTAATTGCTCAAGTACCGGGTGGCCAACTAAGAACGGCCGTCGGCCATATCTCAGGAATGGATTATAGCACAGGTTTGGGAAAAAATTTTTATAACAAACGTGGCCTCGAGAAACATGAAATTATTTTCAGAATTGTAGGTTCACCGCTAGAGAATTTGACAGTTAAAATTTTAAAAAGCAAAATTTTTCAAAATTTACTCAATTAAGGGCATATTAAATATTATAATCAGATTCCTCGACAAATTCTGCATATTTTTATTTGACAAGTTTTAGTCTATCTCTTCAAAAAGGTGGGGAGAGTGGGAACCTTGTTACGAAAAAACACCTTTAATTCAGGTTCTGCTTAACCGATTTTAATAAACTTGATGTTGTTTGAAAGAGCTTTTGTTAAACAATAGAAAATTTGAAAGCAATCTGATTAATAACATAAATGCTAGAGGCGCTGTTTAATATTTTTTAATATTGTGTTTCTCTTTACAATTTTAAATGGAAGCATAAAAATTTAAGTAGGTCTTTAAAAGTAGATTAAATTAGTAATAAAACAGTGAAACTGCAAGTCGATATCTTTTTCTATCCTGAGATATCGTAAGAAACAGGTAAATGGCGGAATTGTTTTCCAACGTCTAGTAGGCTAGTTCGCTTTAACGGAAATTATTAAATTTAGCCTGGATGAAAAGATCTTACATTGGTCTGCAGTAATTTAAACTGTTATCATACTAATGTTATGGTTGCCGCTCGATTACCTAAATGTAATGCTGTCGCTACTAACAATGAGAACACATTATAAAATAATAATGTGATAAATCTAACATTTTTAATTATATAAGAATGTTATATTTGTTTTCGAGCGATGTATTAGTAAATCAAAAGCATAAAATATCAATAAAACCGATATTTGCCCAGCAACAACAAATACAGTTTAAAATATGAATTACGATTTACTGATGACAACAAAATTAGTAAAGGGGCCATGTAAGATATAAAATAAATTCCTGTTGAAAACAAGCAAGCTATGATTTTCACGCATATGTCAAAATTATTCATCGTGTTTCATTTAATAGACTTTCTTTATCTTGTCGTACCAAAATGATTCTTACAAATGAAGAAGCATTTGATATGTTGGCAGTTTATTTTGAATGTATGAGAAATGCAACCGTTGCTGCTAGAGTGTATGCACTGCAGTACCCAAACAGACAGTATCACAACAGAAGAGTTTTCTCCGACTCGCACACCGTGTGCGTACTACTGGAAATGTAAATCTTCCTGTGTACCGAAGACAACGCAGAGGTAGAACAGGAAAATGTTATTGATGTTTTAGCTTATGTAAATGTTAACCCTCATTCAAGCACCAGAGCTATAGCAGATACTTGGGTATATGTCGAACCACCGTCCTAAATATTTTAAGAGAACACAGGTGACTACTTATTTATTAATGCATGTTTTATTCGGTATTATAATGATAAAAATGTTTTAATTTTTTTCGTTTGTCGTTATATGTTTCTCATTTTTATCATACCGAAAATATCATTACATCAAAGTTAACTTGTGACAACATGACTAATGTATTTGCCGCCATTTTATGTCCAGTTTCAATAAAACACCAAATTATTTAATGAAATTATCTTATGCTATGTGAATAGATTTTAACTAACAACATGATAATTAAGTGAGGCAAAGTAAAGTAAAAAGGTACCAATAATAAAAAATAATGAGAGGCCGGGCGAAAAAAATTCGTAATAACATTACGAGAGTTAATACATTTAAAGTCCTTTTTCGTTTACTAACAACGAAGGACTTCAATGTGTCTTATTGATCTGATTACTTTATAATATATACTATTTTAGATTGCACCCATATCACATGGTCCTACACCATAGTTTGAATACTCAAGATTTCGATACCAGGTTGGATTTTTGCAACTGGCTCTCAAATATGATACACGACGATCCTGAAATACTTTCACGAATTATGTGGACAGATGAGGCTACTTTTCATAGTGATGGTAGTGTAAATCGACATAATATGCACTGCTGGTCTGAAACGAATCCCGCTGGATGCAGGAGGTCCAACATCAGGTCGTTGGTCTGTAAATGTGTGGTGCGGGATTCTAGGTGGAGAAATAATTGGGCCTTTTTTTTTAATGAGACTGTTAATGGAGAAAGATATTTAGATTTTTTAAGCAACGAATTGCCACTTCTTTTAGAAGACGTACCCTTGGCCATTCGTCGTGACATGTTCTTGCAACATGATGGGTGCCAGCATTATTCTAGAGCTGTTAGGAATTTCTTAGATAAATCATACCCTGAAAGGTGGATAGGACATGTAAGTTTATTTATTTGACCACCAAGGATCTCCAGACCTAACTTGTTTAGGTTTTTATTTGTGAAAGGCGCATAATTTTATAGCACAGTTATTTAAACGGTGAACTATATCTCCAACTTTTGTCTAATGACCAACAGATTTATTATAAAACGTTCCGTTAAATATATTGGGAAAACCGCTTTTTCCTAAATATTTCCGGAACTACTTAACATATTCAAAAAGTGAAAATACCATTACGTAGGAAATAAAATTTCTTACAAAAAGTGTTTTGCACTTTTTTCGAAAATTTTATCATTTTCGTAATATTTCCAAAAGTTGGGAATTAATTTTTTAATGTAACTTCTCAAGTATATTCCTTAAAACAGTTTATGACCTTTGTTTGTTAAAATATAGAGTGGGACATCTGGTATAATGTAAACAAATAATTAGTAAATAATTAGTTATCAGCTGACAAACCTTATTTTACAAAGTAGAGTATTACATTGATAATATAGTTAAATTATATGTGCCAAATATTTAAAATTGTTCACAAATGCCTATCGTTATCTTCAAATTTTCGTTCTAATTAACCACGAGTGAGATATAGAGAATAAATTCTTTTAGATAAGGTTTCAATGTCATATTGATCATTAAAAGTTCATAACAGGTAGTACTAAAAATCATTAGAGATACTTCAAACATCCGCTTGTTTCTAGATCAAGACCCACAAATTAAATAAGGTATAATCGATTTTAGATTATTCTAACCACATTTTCGATATGTTATAATAATAGGCCCATAATAATTTAGTTATAATCGTCAATGAAAACTTAGACTTTTACGATTATTACCCAGTTCAAAATATCTGGTGTAAAACAAAATACGATATTTCAACCTGCAAAGTGAAAATTATAAGAAAGGAAATAATATACTTTTTGTATAATTATAGACTGGCAGATAATGACACTATTTTATAGACCATAGACATATTTCCGGCGTGTAAATAATTGATAAATTTATAGGATATTTCAAACAAAAAATCCATCGTAGCCAAACAAATGCAAAGTGGTGAAATACGCATGTGACACTGCAAAAAAAAAACGTTTAAATATTTGACATTAATCCAAGATATATAAATAATGCAATTCAACTTTCGGATACCAGTTCTTGGAGACATTTCTGGTAAACTAAGTAATTAAAAGCACCCTGTACCACTAGATATGAGAGATTGTTATTGCCAAATACTGGTCGGTTACAGTAGTAATACCTTTTAGCAGATACAAATTTATGACGCTTGCTTATGGTATTGCTTAAGCACCTTAGGTATTCCACAGAAAGAATTAGGAAATTATTAAATGACAACGAAGGTATTGGCTTATACTTTATGATGTAATTGTGTAAAACGGAATAAGAGCATGAAGAACAATTTAAAACTGTTCTAGATAGAGATGGAAAATATAATGTCAAATGTAGTAAACCAACATTGCAATTGAACTGGGACTGATTTCTACTGACAAACAAAAACTACATTGAAGCTATGGTTGACATAGCGAATCTAACCTCAAACTCTTAGCTACGTTTTTAGGCGTGGCAAAGTATGTCAGTAAATGTATCCCAAATTCGTCAGAGATATTTGCTCCTTTCAGAAACTTAACACGTAATTATTGTCAGTGGGATTCATTAGTGGAATATAAAAAGCCAATTGAAAAATTAAAACAAATTATCACAAATTCTCCTGTGTTAAAATTGTTTAATCCTAAACGTACGATTCAAACAGAAACAGGTAGTTCAAAGGTTGGGCTTAGTGCATTTCTATTACAAGTATGACATCCAGTCACCTATGCTTCGCTTAGTTTAAACAAAACTGATGTTAAATACGCGAAAATAAAAAAAGAAATCTATTTACTACACAGAAATTTCATTTATTTATAAATGGCCTCAATGTAACAATTGTTATAAGCTTGGAAAATACAATTACATGTTTGATGAACTTTCAAGAGTATTATAATAATGAAAAAGCATTAAAAACTAATAATGAAATATATTATTTTGCATATTTTATTGTAAAAACCTTAGCAACGTGGTTAAAATTGCTTCCTGAGATTCGGACAATTTTGGATAAGTTTACAATTTTTACCTTCCAACCTACATATACGTATGTAGGTATAGAATCGACTCTTTTTTCACCATCGCTAAATCGACTTATTAGCGCATTTTACAACTTTTGGCCAAGTTTCGCCAAGATCGGCCATGATGTCTGAATCTGAGTCTGTGTGGATGTATGTATCCACGATAACTCCAGAACAAAAATACCTACGTACTTAAAATTTTGCATTTAACTTTGTTTTCATTTGGCTTAGAGCTGATTAGATTTTGGGAGAAATCCAGCGGCGGAGAGGGGGGTTATTAGGGGCAGTTTTTGGTTTTTATCAAATATTTCTAAAACAGCTGCATATTTCAAAGGTATAAAAATACCTAGGCATAGACCTTAAACATCGATTAACTATGTTCTATGCAATTTTTTCATATGGCGCTTAGTTTAGCGGCAAGAAAATTCCTAAGGTAGAATTTAAGTTTGTTAAAAATTTTTTATTATCTAAATAATGATTATTCCTATAAGAAAAAGTGTATACGTCTTTTTTAAAGAAAATTTAATTTTATATCAATGTTCTTTACAAAAATGTTTAATGTAAAGCGTAATAAATGTAAAAATTAGATAAATATTATCGAAAATATTGAAGCTGTATTAACGATATTTTTAAAGAAGCGGGCGGCTTTGGAACTTTTTTTACGTTAACAGGTATTTATGTCAATGAATCTCTATCTGACATGAAGTTTTAAACGTCATTTTGAGAGACTACTGTTTTGTTGTTATAATGTTGCCTGTTTTCGTTATGAATGTATAAAAAAAGAGGTTGCATAGTTATATTGTTTTTGCGTTTACAATGTTGCCAATTTTTGTAACGAGCTTCTTATAAAAGATGTTGCATAGTTATCCTGAAAAAATGTTATTAAATTTATTTCATTTCTTTTAATTTCCATTTTGTAGGTTGGAAGGTAGTGTGGTGTTCCATACCAGACATTTTAATTTTAAAAGTTGAGTCATATTCAATCGTTAAAGACTAGAATAAGTGAAAATTTGATCCAGTAGTCTTTTGTTTTATCCAAATTCTGTTACCAAACACGAGAATAAAAAGATAATCAGGATAATGTTGCAGTGAAGTAAGATGAAGTGAGGTGAAGTGAGGAATTGAAGTGAAATGAAGTGAAGTGAGGTGAGGTGAGGTGAGGTGATGTGAGGTGAGGTGAAGTGAAGTGAAGTGGAGTGAAGTGAAGTGAAGTGAGGTAAAGTGAAGTGAAGTGAAGCGAAGCGAAGTCAAGTGAAGTGAAATGAAATGAAAAAAGACCATTTTCTAAAATAATTATCAGTATTTACATATTACCATAATTACTGTTTTTAAAAAATTAATTAATACTACTGTTATACAGTTTCTTATAAATAAGATGAGAGATACCAACAGAGCTCTTCCCCTACTGTGCCGGGATGTCAATTTACAATATTAGGTAAATAAAAATTTAAACAATGCTGTATCGGCCCTTTAATTATTACATAAGAATAAAATATCATTTTTAAATTATAAAATTTTAAATTCTCTAATTTTAGACAGTTTTATTTTTATTAGATTTTTCGTACGCTAAATGCTGTAATATTCATAAGAAGTAAATATTGAAAGTTTCAACTTATTGATTGGCAGCCCATGCTGCAATTGGTCTTAATCTTTTTTTGCTTGGTTGATATAAGATGGTGGCTGGTAGGCGGTTCACTACCAATGGGCCCAAATACAAGGAGTTTTTAAACAAATAAACATTAATTTTTGGTAGTTTTAGGTTTTTGTTGCCATGTTTTCTGGTCGCTCTGCTGTAAGTTTGAATTTTAAAGTTCCTGTTTTTTTAATTATTTTAATGTATTGTAAATAAATAGATTTTTCATTGGTAAGATTTTTAGTTGGAAGAAGAAGGCGCAGATGGGGTCCTACGCACATTAGACAACATACGAATGGCCTTCTTTTGCATTGTGATGAACGGCCTCAGGATCGATAAGTTCCATCCCACAACTACGCCGTACTGCAATATAGATTGCATAAAGAAAAGTAGTTACTCTGATACTGTTCTCATCTAAAATATTTCTTAGATAATCCAATTTACGTAAAAGGGATATTAATGACTTGATTACAATGGTAACATGAGTGTTAAAAGTGAGGGCTGAGTTTATTATGACATTTAAATATTTTTGTTCTGTTACTATATCTATTATTTCACAGTTACAAGTTAAATTTATATTTTTATTGCTACAGTCTTGATTGTGATATTTAACTTGTGGTGGGAGGGTGCAAACAGGGCTTGTTCTGGGATGAAAATAGATTCACTTTGTTTTTTTAACATTTTCTAAGTCATTAGTAACGACCAAATAGCTCTTGCTGATATGACAGCCTTGAGGGAACCCGCAATGTATGGTCTCCTAGTTACTAAGGTGCTGGCCCACCTTGACACACTGCAAACGATGTTTTAAGTACGTGCTGAACCATTGGTTGACACTGCCCCGCACCCCCGCCCTCTCAAGCTTATGCAAAAGAATATCATGATCTACGGTCGAAACATTTTTTTAAGTCAATAAATAGGCCTGCTGTTTTCATTTTTTTATTAATCTTGTCATAAATGCAGACTAGAAAATTCATAATTGCTTTTTGCGTTCCTAGTCCTTTGATGAATCCAAATTGTTTATTTGAGAAGAAATTTACAGAATTGAAATAGCTAATGAATCTTTTTACAGTAGCACGTTCAAAAGCCTTGGCAACAACCGATACAGCGATATTGGTCTGTAGTTATTTATGTCCCTAGGGTTACCGGTCTTATATCAGGGGATGACAACCGAGCGCTTTACAGCCTCTGGGAAGGTAGCTAGGTAGCTAAGATTAATTAAGTACGTAAAGGGGATTGATACTCCACCAGCCGTATTTATCTTATCTACCAGTAGACTTTATATTTGGCAAAGATTTAATTATTGAATTTATTTCAATCTCGTCTACTAGGTTGCAGGTGCATAGATCGATTTGACTCAAATAGCACGGGGCAATTTAACAATTCGTTTGTTTTTGTTTTGTGCAAATTGGCCAGATTTTTCGCACCTCTATGAAATTTTTGTTCATAATATTAGCTATTTGCGAGAGGTCTGTAATTTAATGATTTTAAAATTTATTTCTTTAATTTCATTTTATCGCTATTTCAGTTGTTTCTTCAGCACGTGATCAAAATGCCCCATTTCTCCCTCATATTCGTCCCCATGACTTTAATTTGTGTGGGTAATATTGGGATTTTAAGTATGTATATAATTGGTTATCCGAGGTTTATTTACAAATTTTATTTTTTTATTAGTAAGCTTTTTAATTATAGTGCATTCCTGAATAGTTTTATAAATCTTTTGTGTAAATTTCTTAGTAGAGCAAAACCCGAATTTATACCTGTTATTAAATTGGTAAGTTTATCAAAATCAATTTTACTTGCTAATCAAAAATTATCTTTGCTAACACGCTGTTGACTGTTGATAACTAACTTTACTGCAGTAAGACTGCGGTCAGATAAGTTTACATGGAATACTCCCGCCTCCGTCTTATCATCAACTCCACCTTTCACCAGAATGTGGTCAATTCAAGTCACCGAGTCGGTTGTAATACTTGTATTCTCTGTAATATAATTTTTATACCCTAAGGATGCCATCATTAGATACTGATTTGCTCACTCCCGGAGTCAGTACTGCTTTGATATATTGGTTTCAAATCTATATTAATATCACCTAAAATCAACGAATAAGTATTACTATCTAAAGATTCAAAAAAGGTCTAGCCTCATCAATAAAATTTTGTACAGTATAAGAATGTAATCTATATATACCAAAAATGTCAACAGGTTTCTTATTAGCTTACCTTTTAAATAAACAGTCAAATGTTATACAATTTACGTTTATCTGAGTTACTTCAATTTCATTTTTCACAAATATTGTTACAATCCCTGAATTTTGTTTATAATTACAATTCAAAAATGACTGGTATCCATTAATTTGAAACACACTCATTTCATGGTTTCTAGCCCAAACTTCTGTTAACACAATAATTAAGGGGTTAATCTTATAGATTTGTATGGAACAGACAAACAAATAAAGTTCGTTTACTTGAAGGACTAATTTTTCATTGTTTTTTTCATACATCTGAATATTTTTTCGACTTTAGCCACTCTTGAATTAAACTGATCAGAAATGGTATTATTTTTTGTTTCATGAGTTTCAAATTTTGAATTAATTAGTTCAGTTAGCTGTGATTTAACTTGTCTGAAGGCATCATTAATAAATTTCTGTGTTATCTCCATCTTGGAATTTTGTTGAGACTTTGGCATTTTTTGTGTTATAAATTTTGGAACCTTTTCACAATTACCGCACTTCAATTTAACTTCTTGATTGTTACTTTATTTTAATAAAATTCCTATAGTGCCAGTCACACCGAGAATGCAGTGTGGCGGGGTATAGGCAATGTATTTGTAATGGAACGCCGGCACACTGTGTTGCCGGTTGTCCGATGGTTGTGACAGGGTCTGCTCTGAAGTTATTATACAGTGCCAAAAAGTTGGACACAAATGAAAAACTTTTTTATTTTTTGCGAACGATACGTAAGAGTAAACTGCCCTTATTTTTGAAAAAATCGGATAATTTTAGTTGAAAAAATCACTCAAAACTCTCAAACATGAATTTTTAAGACGATCTAAATATCGTTAAACAATTGTATTAATTAGAAAGTTACTTACAATGCATTTACGTCATTTCAAACCAAGCTTAAGCGGGAAGATATCTTAATGAGTTTTTAATGTAACCTACTGAAAAGTAAACAAACAACCCTAAATATAATACTGATTTTCAGTCTTGTTTGTGACTTATTACCGGTAACATGGAATTTACGAAATTCAAACGCGGACAAATGCTCCATGCGAGTGCGAAAATTATAATTTTCAATATTATTTGTCATTTAGTAAATGATGAAAAATTGAGTTTGTTTATAAATGTACAATTAATTCTCTGTTTATTTTTTGTTAAATTAACTTTGCTTGAAATAATTCTTTGTAATTTTGAAATTTATTGTTTATTATTATTAATTATTGAAAACATTTAAACAAAGGCGAAGGTATAAACATCATCAAACTTCCAACAAGTTTTTAGCGAATCTGTGAGAGCGACGAAATTTGTCTGAGACCGGACTTGAGGTTTAACCGATCCCAGCATAACGACAACTGGCAACGGTGTGCTCCATAAGACTCCACACTGCATTCTCAGTGTGACTTTCACTATAGTAATTTTAGAAGATATTTCACAATTAAAATCACAACACAGCATTTCACATTCTAATCAAAATACATTTTTTGTTTTTCTTTTAATAAATTCTTGATAAGATAATTTTATTTGATATCATTTATTGTAAATTTTATTTAACACGATTTACGAAGCATGAGATTTAATTCATAATTTGAGTTGAGATAGTCACTGGTAACTAAACGGAATGGGGGGCAAGGTGCTCACCAACATACAGTCGGACCATGACTAAGATAGACTGTATAAATATCAGTAATAAAATTTCATAATTTAGTGAGATAACGTGATTTTTCTACATTTTAAATTGAACTTTGAGAGCGCATAACTTTTTAGTGGTGCATTTGGGCATAAAATGTAAAGAGGGAAAAATGTCCTAATTTGGTCCTGGGACACCCTGTATTACAAGAGCGGACAACGTGGTGTTATAGCGTGACGAACGTTAAATCCGCGCGGGGCCTCAGGCCGAGAGCGGCACGGGATCAAGTCAGACTCGTAAATTACATTTACAAAATAATATGGCCGTAAATAAAATACTTTTAATAAATATTTTCTGATAGGTATTCATTTATATTGTCGGGTTGTGCTAGATTTGAGGTTTGTATTTGCGCCCTTTAGATCTTTTTGATAGACGTTAAAGCAAAATATGTTCCTTATAAAAATGTATGCTAAAATAGTATAATTATTATGTAATCTCAGAATATGACAAGTTAGCGGCTGCTTTTACCTTCACTTCGGATTTCATTCGGTTGCGTTTTATTAACATGGATACTCTTACAAATTCAACAATAGCACAATATAAACCTATTTGATAAACGTCACTATCGACATCGGTTAAAATGGGCGTAGGTATTTGATGTAACACTATTTTTTTCGTTTTATCGATCGATTTAAATTAGATTTATTAAATTCGCGTTTTTTAAATATTTAGGTAATAAATATATAAAATAAAACATCACCTGAATTAAAAGCACCACTGAAGTCCATTGATAATATTTATGTTGATGGAATTTAGCTTTCGGTGTCTCATTCATAATAATGCCTGGGTAAATTATTTGCCGACCAACTGTAAAGTTACCTGGTTGTGTAACGCTATACGTAGAATGAATCCAACAATAATTATCTAAAAATACATTTTTTCAAACTATGCTACAACAAAGTACGCAAGCGAAAAGATTTTTCATATAATAAGCATTTCTCAGGGAGCGTTCTTATGACTAAATCAAAGCTAAATTCAGTGTGTGCGCGCGCGTGCATGCTGGAGTGCGTGCTCATGTGAGTGGGTATCTGGGTATGTCTTTTAAAACTTATCATCTGCAATATAAAAGCGATTTCATTTACATTTGGTATACGTTCATAAAACATAAAGTCAAGACCCCTGTAATTTTTGCCCGAACGGTTCATGGAATAGAAAGAAACAGAGACGCAATAAATCAAAAAAAAAGGAAACGTAACTTCCCTTAAATTTGATCTAAGCGTTTAATAATGAAAAATCTAACGTCAAGTGATGCACATAGACCATTAGAGTGTGGAGTAAATGAAATACCATTTAAATGCAAGTCGTATTGGTCCGGCCATTATGCGTTTTGGAGTCGCGAAGCGTAAAAGTACACAAAAAAAATTCCAGTATAAGAAATAGATCTGGAAAGCATTAGAATAGCAATAACGTCAGTAGGAAGAATGAAGGTATTTGAAGTCACGTTGCATTTATTGATGTAAGATATATAATTTTTGGATTTGAATGTACATATACGAAATTTTAAATCGAAACATAGTATTTTTATTACAGTTTCAAATTACTTGTTGAATTATAATTGGACTTCGCTGATATGACCATACAGTGCTTTCATTTCAAAACTAGTCACCCTTAATATTTTTTCAGCAATGGAATCTCGACCTAGAAAAAAAATACGTCAATTTAGATGTTGAGGGGGACATTCAAAAACAGTGTTCATGGAATTTTACTTTTCACCCCTTAATCCCCACTACCCTCACTTTAAAATTTCAAACTGCACTCCCTAGCTTGTGATACATCATTTTAAAGGTATTCAAAATACAAATCCAACGGCGTTCAGAAATTTGATTTCCATCGCCCCATTTTGAAATTACAAGCGAAAATGTCAATACTATAGGAATCAATTTTGTTCATTGATTTCAATGTTCAAGACAAAAACAATACTTTATTAAATGCTGAAAATGTTCTCTGTTCTTAGGTAAACAACAATACAATCTATTCGTGTAACCTCACTTTATTAAGTGCTCAAAATGTTCTTCATTCTTAGCTGTAGATAATAAAACAATCTATTAACGAATTCTTCTCTAACATTTTGAAATGTTTCCGCAGTAATTTGCTGGCAAGCTTGAGTGATCCTAGCTCTAAGCGCCTGAATATTTTCTGGTTGAGGGTTACGAAACACGATTGACTTTAAATAACCCCAAAGGAAAAAATCCAATGGCGTTAAGTCGGGAGATCTGGCTGACCATTCTATTGCGCCTCTTCTGCCAATCCATTTGCCGGGAAACCGTTGATTAAGCCACTCGCGAACACCCAACGCATAGTGTGGGGGTGCACCGTCTTGTTGATACTGCAAATTTCCTTCATCTAACAGTCGGTTGCCTTATTCGTCAGCTTGATTTTCTAAGAACTCAGTTATAAGCGGATCAATACGTGATAATTTTAGATCTATTTGGATTTTTGTAAAAAAAATTCGAAATGTACTTATTAGTATTTTTTAAAATATGCAGTAGGTATAATGTATATTTTTTATTATATAAGATTTCCGAAAACACAATGAATACTACTGCTATACCAATAAGATGCATATATTAGTAGGCGTACTACTTGATATTATGTAAACATAAATAATTGGATATTTAATAGATCCAACATTATTAAACCAGAACACCGTCTAATAGACGAAGGCCGACAATTAATAATTCATAATGTATAATTTATCATCAAATACATGATATACAAACCCAAAGGACAAATGTGTGTAATAATGACCATAAATGATAGACGTTAACATTATCATGCGTCAAGTCCCACTTATGGCGAAAATCACACTAGTTTAAAGTGAACGAAGCTTAGCTAGATCGAATGACTGGCGAAAGGATCATTTACAATCAGTCCAAACGATAACCGGAATATTAATAATAAATTCATAGGCTTTAAAAAATACGTACAATAGTAAACAAATTTTAAATAATAAATAACACTGTCAGACGAGTCAAAACATTTAAATTCAACCATCTTCACTGTTGGTATACAGAAGCGTGTGCCTTGCTATGATAAGTGCCTTAAAATTGACGTTGAAAAGTAGCTAAAATTAGTCTGTCTGTAATTCACAAATGTACCTTATCTGCGTTTTAATAAATGACCTGTCAGTTTGGGTTTTGGTATCTCCCGCATTAACTAAAAAAAATGAATTTAGGCCTTGAACATTATTAATTAGCTGATCCCAATATACAACCTGGAATGTGATCTCTAATGCACTAAAAACCATAAAATTACTCATTTTTAACATTAAAAATTGATTATCTGGAGCGTTTTTCAAAAATGGATGCATTTGTTCAGAGGTAAGCTTTAGATCAGTTTAACGCACGAATACTCTTAATTTTTTACTGAAAGTATGCGTACAAATCGTCTTCATTTGTGCAGTTTTGCTCACTCATTGCATTTATATTGTTTGAAAAGTGTCACGTGCATGTGATTTAAGGTACAATATAGTTACTAAATTTCGATTATTAACGAATTCCTTCTTTTTTGAGAGAAAACGTAACAAATATTAATTACATTGCTATAGCTTTAAAAACGCTGCTCAGAAATGTGTTAAGCAGTTAAGCTATGATAATACGTTGAGTAGCGTTTTCTTCATTGTCTTAATTATGTCTTAGCGACGTTTTTCGCTTTTAAATTTTGTTATTGTAAGGTTTGCCAGGCATAGAGTGATCGAGTTGAATATTAAAAGTACACAGATTGTCGGTTAAAGTTTGTTTAGTTTATTGTAGCGTGAAGCTTGAATTAGTTGCACTGTGTTGAGCTACAGGATGAAAAGTGTGCTATTTTGCAAAATTGGCATTCTGGCAGATTTCTGTCGTAAATTATTGTCATAGAATTTAAGGTTACAGCTCATTAAAATGAAACTTTCTGATTGGAAAGTTAATTAACGTACCTAAGAAATTATAGAAGATGGGTAGTAAGTGGTGTCCTTTTGACTTAGTTGATGTTAGATTCGTTACCGTGTAACCACGTTACCTCGCGTCTGTCTGAAGAGGTGTTGGGTTCCAATTTGTTTTTTTAAGTAAACAGTGTAGGCTACCATCTAGTACTTCGGGTTAACAGATTTTATTGATTGTTACATGACAAAGTAACCTGGTGATGGAGCTCTGAGCTCTTAGCTATAATTGGAAAAGGTGTAAGAAACCGGCATCGAAAAGCCGTGCCGAAAAATCGCGGTGATTGACCTGTGAAGTTAAACATTAATAATTAAAGTAAAATTTGGAAACGTATTAAATGTGTCACAGAGAATTAAAGCAATATAATTTAAATTGATGCAAAGAGTTTGTTACTGCAATTGGAACGGTATACGTGCTTCAATTTTGTGCAACATAAAAAACCATCTTTTTGTTTTTTCGTTGCGTTTGTGCTTTTGTTTTTTCGTTGGCGTGTTCGTTTAGGAGCTCTTAACAGATAGTTTGGCATCAACCATGGTAACAGAGTAATATACGTTAGTAAGGGCCACTGCTTACCCTACCGAGCTACCATGCACTTAATGCGGGTTATTGCACTAGAGTACAAATTGTCACCGGGTATGAAAATTTTAAGTAACGTACGTTCTTTTTTTCTTCTCGTTTTTTTTAAATTTCGGTGTTAAAAATTAATAGATTTAAAATGTTTTGTTTCCAAGTGTTAATGTATTGAGGATTAAAATTGTTTAAAGGTTTTTTTTTTTTTTGATAGCTAAAATATTTAGAATAGGGTATTTAAAATTAAAAGAGCAAATTTCATGTCGATTAAATGAAACGTAATTTGAGAAATATAAGATGTGGGTATAAAATTGTTTTTTTTTTGTTGTTTGTGGATGTGTTTTTTTTATTACAAGTTAAAATTTAGAATTCCATTTCCGTAACGGTAACATATTTTTTGAGTTTGTTGCCTTTAATAAATTCAATTCTGTTGTAAAATTACGATTCATTCAGTAAGGGAGATGTTGGGTTAATTTTGTGTAAATAGCACCTATTTCTCGTTATTTTAAATATTGGTAATTACCGTTATTTGGAATTGAACAATTATATCTTGTAAAATTATATTCACTATTAAAATGAGTACTTTATGTGGTGCATAGTTGCTGTTTTAAAAGCTTTTGGGCATCAGTTAGTCGGGTCATCAAATAGGTTGGGTTCTACAGACGTTATTTTAAAGCTGATTTTTGAAAGGAAATTCTTTGATGAGGATGCGTTTCTTTTGCCGATGTGTCTTTGTTTTTAGTGCGTACAATGATTTACAGTATTGTGGTTATAGGATTGGCTAATAGACATTTAAGGAAGATGAAATTGAAGATGGCGAGAAATGAATGCTGCTTAACTGAGTCATGATAAAGATGTATGGAGAGGCTCACGCTTTAGTTTGCGGCTTCGAAATTTACGCGTAAGGGGTTATTGGAGCAAGATGGAACTAGTTACACCATACCGAGGGTGAACCGAACGTTACCGTAGAAAGATTTTTTGTTTCCATTTGTTGGGATATTATTGAAGATTCACATACCTCGGGAGTATTATATCGTTTATATGTCGTTTGTCAATAGTGACAATTTCGGATCATGGAATTGGTTCTTTACTAAGTACGGGGCCTTTAATCTGTTGAACTGTTGAACTGTTGTTTTATCGTATTTTGTTTATGCGGATTTATTGTAACAAGTTAGTTAAATGATAGCTTCTCGTACACAGCGGACCTCGAACAAATAATAAAATTGCTGTAAATAGAACGCTTAATTAGTTTCTGTAAATATAAAGTTCGTTTTAATACATGCGTAGATGGAAGTCGAGAAGGATTTACCAAAGTTTGTGTAACGATAAGTTAAGAATTAAGAGGCTGCTGGTTGCGCCGATAAAATGCCGGAAGGATTTTTTGCCGTTTAATTGTGAGAATGAAAGGTCATTTGACCATTGTGTGCATTGTGAGGTAACTATTTTTCTGAATTTAACTGTGTGGTTTTAATGAAGTGTTTATTTGTATTATTCAGAAGGTTGAATATGCCTATTGTTTATTTTTGTTTATTTAAGTAACGTCTAGATATCAGTTCAGTATATAAAGTGATTAGATTAGATTAATTATTTTGATTTCGTTAACTAAAATTACATAGTAACAATTGTCAAGTGTTTTGCAAAAGGAGCGCAAAAAGTAATGTTTGCAGCACGACTGAAGTGTTTGGCAATCCCTTGTGTTTTTGGTCTCAAAAGAGTTTATTTGTCAAAAACTGTATCTTACGTAAAAACTACTTATATCCGTTTTCACACTTCTGGTAAAGGGACACTTCTAAATTACGCGAGTAAATTTTATTAGTGCATATGCTATCCAACACAAAAAGGTTCAGGTCTCAAAAGCTCTTTTCTGGAAAAAAGTAGCTTAACTCCGCACCAACAGATTTTAAGTTGAGGCATATTTCAAGTCGGCATCTTCCAATTTCCTGTGATCGTCCTCATATTTCCAGTGGATACCTGTAAACTTGGAGAGGATTTCAGAGAATATCCAGTGGATACCCAAGGATATTCAGGGATTTCAGAGGATGTCTGTAGATTTCCGATAGTCTGCGGTATTTTGACGATATCTGTAATTTTCCTTACGAAATGGGTATTTGGTGTACAAAATTTGGTTTGGTTTAGTTACCTTTCGACTTTACACCTGTATGTTATAAAAGATCGCGGAGTTTAGGTACTTTTAATTATATCGGACGTGGGTGCAAACTTACTTTAAACAGAAACCTAGCAAATATCGCTAAAATTTTTAGGCAAGAAAAAGCTTTTTGTAGATTTAGTCTGAATGGCGATATAAACAAACGAAACTTTTATACAGAGTGTCGTAGAAAAAAAGATCAATCAGTTAACCATATATTCGTTGAGCCAAAATAATCGGATTTCGATTAGTTAAGTAAAGCCTTGTTTTCTTCTCGGGTCTATTAGATTTTGGTTAATATTCATTCACAAATAAAGGACGCCAAAATACATTTGTTGAATATCTCGAAAATTACTAGATAATAAACTTTAGATGTTTTCTTTATAAATACCTTTCATGCGAACCTAAATAAACCTAGAAATTAAATTAGGTGATTAAATAACGTGCGTATATAAAACGGTAAATTACTATGGCTATGATTTTCATATTTGACAAACGATAAAGAATCGTCAATTGTAGTAATGTGTTTCATTTAATTATTGTAGAATTATATGTTTAAATAAAATAAATGGTATTATATAGATAATAAATCTTGCCACATTGGTCTGCATAATATATTTTCTTTTTCCACAATTAAAAAAGTTTAGTATGTGTACATTTTTATAATCTATATTGCTTAATTTGTTATTTATTTAACTGCACCTATTTTTCTTTAATAAACTGATGATCTAAATGTTTGTCTTTTAAAATATTTTAGATAATATTTCAGGTATTTGATTATGCCGAAAATTGTATTATGCAAGTTCATGATTTGTTATATTTTGTTTAAGCTATTGATAGGTTTTTAAATTTTAATGCAGTATTAGTAGTAAGATCTTAAAATTTCTATTCTAAATTCTAAATTTGTTCGTCATCACATTAAATAAGGAAAAAATTTCGACACAACACGAAAACAGTAAATGCTCTCAAAATCTGTGACCAACACTAAAATTTGTAAGAAATCGTTTTAAACAAATATGCGTTTTAATAAAATGTACTATATAATAGTTATTTATGCAATAAGAGCGAAAAGTACGACTTTTTGTTCGGAGAGTGAAGTTTGCAATCACATATCACGTATGTTTACTACAAACATATTACTGCTTTCCACGATACTTTTACGTTTAGCTACTCAAAAAACACAATCAATTGGATATTGAAATCAAACTAAATTAAAATTAAAAATTAAATCTTTGTTTGTGTTGTAGTCGTTGCTATTGGTATTGCAGCAAGCGTTAAAATCCTTTAATAACCGTCGCCCTAGGCAACGCGAGTTAAATTAAACTCCTCCACAAATGTTAACTTTTCGTTGTTATTTGAATGCGAAAAATGTGTCATTATTTGAAGTTTGTAGAAAAATTTTATTTTAATATCTCGATAAAACTGTGTTAGTGATAAGTTAATACACATGCTTAAAATTAAATTTGGAACCCTGTGGTTTAAACAGGAAGCGCCAAAGAAATAATTACCTAACATAACTCCTATAGTTTCAAGGAATTAACGAATTAAGGCAAAAAATTGATTTCATTTTTTCTTGTAGAAAGAAAAGTTCATGAGAGAAATAATCCAAAATTATCAATATCTACTAAACAACTTTTAATGAACACAACTATAATATACTTTAATTGACGTCTATAATAAAAAATAAATTTCGCTGACCACATGATTAGCGTAGAATGAGAAATAATCCAAAATTACCGATATCACATGATTAGTTTAGATTGACGTAACACAATTGAAATTTGCATTACGTTAGATGGGAATATAAACAGAAGGAACTATTTTTTTTACTGCAATGTTTTTACCATTATTCTACGCTTTCAAAATGAAAATGTTTGATATTATGTACAGGTACTAACAAACCCAACGGTGGCGCAGTCAAGTTGTGGCCTCTTCTGTAATGGCACATTAAGTTATCGCCTTTCTTGTCTAATAAGAAAAGGAAAACCTGCACTGTATCAAGGTGATCAAGGTATATACAGTTATAGGCAACTGGCATTCGCGGTTTGGTGTCGTTGTGGTGGTCATACTAGTGGGGTTAACCTGTCGTGCTTATTATGTTCGGAATTCAATTCTATTCTAGTTATCGTGAATTCCTGGTCGACGTATTTGTGTAACAGCGTTCATTCTATCGCCCATTTCGACGTGAATACAATACTATTAACATGGAAAACCTTAACATTATTTATAATCGCAGATGAACACATTTGCTGTCCTGTGAAGCTCACAGCGTTCGGAAACATTGCAACTCTCTGGTATGAGCGTTGGTTGAATATTGCATTTGGACTTTGAATTTCACCCATAAAATATTCAAATTGTGCTTTAAAATTTTGAGCAGGCAAATTACAACGATTGGGAAAAGATTCAAATGCAGATGAACTCTGATTACAACAAGATGGAGCAACCAGCCGTATGACTAGAATCTGCATTTTGGAGACACGTTTCCAGAATCTTTCATTTAGAAAAATGGACACCTTCATTAGACAGCAAGATCCCTGGATTTGACACGTTAGGATTTCTTTTGTGGGAATCCTGAGGTCTAAGTTATTTGCTACCTCAAACAACCCAACAATCAAAAGTCAACATCTGCTTACAATAATTTTAAAAAACACGTATTTAAAAAAATTACATAGTCTAATGAATAAAACTATGATTTTGTAGACTGCAAATCTAAATTCTTAGCCCCCCATCACAGAGCCGGACCGTCTACGTATTTACTCTTCTACTTTCTTCTGATTCAATTTTAGTAAAATTTGTGAAATATAACATTGAAAATTTTCACTACTAACATTAAAATTTTTTTTTTTTGGGAATCATCGTTTATTTAAAAGCAATTTTCAAGCTTTAAGCGTTACACTGGCAATTGTAGCTGTACTCAATAAAAATTTACACTCTTATGCGCAATGTTCAGAATGAAGCATATCTACCTTTGTGAGTCGTGTATTTAAAAGCAAACA
>JARFJB010000043.1:30000-132500 GCA_036346205.1 Vesta saturnalis
GCACAAGCACACAGCACACATGACACACGTACATCAGACTTAACACGCATACACTTACGCACCCACGCAGCGCACGCCGCACACACACACACTACGCACACACGCGCGCACGAAGTGAGTGAGAGAGAGAGGAGGAGGGAGAGAAGAGAGAGGAGAGAGAGGAGAGAGGAGAGAAATGGAGAGAGAGAGAGAGAGGGAGAGAGTGAGAGAGGGGAGGGATAAAGAGGAAGAGAACGGAGGGGAGTGATAGAGAGGGCAGGGGAAGGGAGAGGGTGCTTGAGAGGAAAGGGAAGAGAGAGAGAGGGAGAGATGGAGAGGAGAAGGGAGATAGGGAGAGAAGCAGAGAGGAGAGAGGAGAGAGGTGAGAGGGAGAGAGAGAGGAGAGAGGAGAGAGAGAGGAGAGGGAGAGAGAGAGGAGAGAGGGAGAGAGGGAGGGAGAGGGAGAGGAAGAGGGAGAAAGGAAACAGAGAAGGGAGGGAAAGAGGAGAGGGTGAGAGGGAGAGGAGAGAGGGAGAGGAGAGAGAGAGAGAGAGAAGGGAGAGAGGGAGAGGAGATGGTGAGAGAGAGAGAGAGGAGAGAGGAGAGGGTGAGAAGTGGAGAGGAAGAGAGAGATGGAGAAGAAGAGGAAAGATAAGGAGAGAGAGTGAGGGGGTGAGAGAGTGAGGGGGGAGAGAGAGAGAGACAAGATTTTTTTGCTCAAATTTGGTTTTTGGACGTCTACGAACATTTTAAAGCTATTGAGAAATAATAATTTTTTTTTATTTTTTTAGCGATACAGTACTTCCCATCCGTTAGATGTGGAATCAAATTCTGTTAAGAGAACATGAAAGTACGCATCACTGATGAGAGAAGCAAGGTTTAAAGTTAAAGTGGGCCATGTGGGTCACTACTAAACCGCTAAATTTTTGTTGTGCGATTTGTACAATGATTTCAAATTACTGTGCGCTTTAGTTAATTCGCTGATAATGTCCTTGAACACCTTATCTCAGGAAATACGTTTTTGTGAATATTGTCCTGGAACATGATCAATTGGTGTCACGTTTTCACATGTTGTAGAACCCCTGCTTACAAAAAGGTAAAAAACATTTGTGGATGATAGTCCGTTAGTCACATTAGCAAAGCAGGGATTGTTACAGTATATACAATAGCTCAGTCTGGGGAAGGGAAATATTTTAGTATAAATCTGACCAGCTTCAGAGACATCCTTTTCATATAGGTGTACGAACTATAATTTTTTTGAACTTTTAAATTTTATATTTCAACCTTGGACTAAATGAGTAAAGTCAAGATCAATAAATTTAGGACAGAACTCATTCCTCTATTTTTGCGGGTGCTACGACCTCTCCTCAAGGAGTTTAGATACAAGACACTTACTTATTATTGTTTTAGGCATTTCTTTTGGAATAAGTAGACCAATTGGGTAAAATTAAGTCAAGATTGGCGTTTTTGAACCAAAAACTATTTCTCCAATTTTGGGGGATGCTTCCCCCAACCACTCAAGGCACCCTCGATACAAACCAACATTTATTTCCGAACACGTGAACCAATTGAGTTAAAATTTGACTTTTTTTTTGTTGGTTTATTTTATATAAAATTTATTTTCTTTTCGTCATTAATATATTCCACGGATTTAAACAAAAATTCTGACCAGCTCTATACAATAAGTAGTTACGAGTTGTCCATCTCTTAATGGATTTTTTTCATTTGATAGTTTCGCTCATACATGAAACGTACCTGATGCAAATTTTTATGGTTCACGGTTCTTATGGTTATATAAGTTCATGCATTTCGATAACACTTACAGTCATCGTCCTCAGTAGTAGTAAAATCTTTTAGAATTGTTTAAGGTGTTTTTATGAAATATGAAAAAGTAAATACGCCAAGCGTATTTTAAATCCCCAAAATTTTTATTGTATACGATGATTGTATGCATCACAAATCAAGGTAAATTATTTAACACTAGAAAAATCTGGAACACTGGAACTGTGGCAGGATCTGTAACAAACAAAATACACCCACATACCACACAAAATTAAAAAACACCGAACACGTTTCGATAGCTACGCTATCATCATCAGCAGTCGACAGCAGTCCTAGTCGACTGCTGATGATGATAGCGTAGCTATCGAAACGCGTTTGGTGTTTTTCAATTTTGTGTAATACGTGGGTGGGTGTATTTTGTTTGTTATTTAACACTAAGTAGTAAAAATGGCGATCGTGTATCAAAAATAATAAGATCGCCTTTTTGTTCGGATTTAAACACCATGTGATTTAGATTGATTGCAACTTGAGCGTCTTTGGTAAAAATCGGTATTGGATTTGTTTACCGCATAGATATATAATATATAGACGAAGTCTATGCATTCGCATATGAGGCAAGTAAAGTATGCAACCCACTGTGCCTATTATGGGCAGAATGAAGCTGTGTTCAAATTTAAACCTCTACAACCATTATTTTCTCACTCTTTAACGTCTCATATATCTAGACAGTACAAATCTAGATAAACAGAGTTATCTCCTGATTTATAAAACCCAACGACGCAAATGTATTGCCCCGCGCATAGGTTTCTCTGGCTACCAGACCATATAACACTGATAAAAAAATAATTAGTCAGTTCAGAAGCTTGCAAATAAGATGACTTGTATACTTGTATTGTGTATGCATTGTACCAGTAGAAGGGGCCCACCAGCGCATAGCTTTAAAGGACTTCCAGGTGGGGGTCACTGAGAAGTCGAATTGATTCTGAAGTTAGCTACAAAGGACCTCCAGGTGGGCCCGCTGAGAAGTCGGCGCACGCGCCCGCTGTAGTTTTAAATTCCAGCCCCTGGAGGGTAGTCAACAACAGACACGTTTAATGTGTCTTGCTTCATCTTAATTGTCGGCTTCTTTTCACGCGCCATTTTCAACCCCTTAATGACGTATTTATGATCCCCGTCCCATAATTAGGGCCCTTTTGGCAGTATTAAGGGCATTTTGGAGTCCAGTTTTGGAAAGTAGGCAGCCGCAGGTACGCACACTTCTATCTGACTGATCGTGCGAACCAATTTTTAATTACAACCCAAGTCCTAAAGTAATATAGAAATAGATTCAAGATAAAGTACTTAACGGTTTTCCCCAATCATTCATATAAAGTAATTGTTTTCTGGGTTTGTTCAGTTGTGTAACCAACAATGACATCCCTTCACTGTTCAAGTACCTCTGACGTGCTTGGAAAAACCCACTAATAAGATAATTACGTAAAAGGTGTGCGGTGTTTGAAATACAAATGCGATGTTTTAAGCCTTGTAATTAGATCGAATTTTACAAAAACCTGTGTAGTATCTTAATCAAATTCATAAACATATTTGTAATTACAATTTTTAGATCACCAAGTAATATAGTAATATAGAAGAAAGGTTGATGTGAAACCAGCTTCTATCGATGCATCTTGGTTATAGAGGCAAGATTCAAAATTCATCCTTAAGAGACTGAATTGATAATATTTAAATGAAAACATAAACATAGTTTTGATATTAAAAAATCTTCTCACATCCTGTTTTTGACACATTTTGTAATAGTGACATAATTCCGAATCAAGGTTTGCCAAACTAAACATTTTCGTAAAATGTGCCGTGAATTAATGACTATAATGACATCGAAGCTGATGACATCGCGGTTCTACTAAGGAATCAAAATTGAAGCAAATTGCAAAAAAGTTTATTTTATAATCAGAATTCACCACGCAAATAAATTACAAAATCTGCCAAATATTCGTGTGCGGAAACTGTACAACAAACTTACATTATTTGAGAATCAGTAGTTAATGCGCAATGTTTGAAATTGTTAATTTATTTTTAATATGTTTAGGATTGCCATAGTATTGAATTTCTACGAAAAATGCGGCTTTTGTAAACCCATGCTAGATATGATTGTTAAAACTCGTAAAATTGTAAACTTAAAGCGCAAATACTACCCTTTTGTCTAAAGATTGAACTCAAACAGGTAAACGTTTTGCAATAACAATGCATTATAGAGAACTAAGAAAATAACTTATTTCATAAATACGTATCTGCAACTGTAGGAAAAATACCATATGTGATTCATAAAAATGTATAACTTTGTAATAAACCCCTTTCTATAACAAATCCAAAGGTAAGCATTGCCATAAGAATAATTTTATTAGCTTAAATAAATAACTAGATCGAATCCGTAATCCAAAGTGTAAAAAAAGCAAATAAATAGAGCAAATGAACAAATAACTAGCTCTAATTTGTAATCGAAATTACCTAATTACGAATGTACGATGTTTTTGAACAGATTTTTATCGGTTTGTATATTAATAATAAACAAAAATAATAGTAATCTAAGCAGTAGAATTTTTGTAAGGTGTAAAATGGCTATTTAGATAATAAAGGCGCGTAAATAATATTTAGGGTTGCAATAGCATTGAATTTCTTCGAAAATATACGGTTCCTTTAAACCCATGGCAGATATGAATGGCAGATCCTAAATTAACAAAAAACCCTCTGCAGTTGTAAATTTTATGTACAGCTTGCAGACTATCTGATAAGTTTTTGAACATTTTTCGACTTCAAATTTACAAGTTAATTCAATTTTTATTTTTGGTACTAATATTAAATTTAAGTTTAATTATAACATTATATTTCATGTTGTGTAATATTATATTCTTCTTTGGCAGCAAATTTAAAATTAAATCTAACTTTTCCTTTGTTACTATATTTAATGATAATTTTAATTAATTAATCCTAAAAGTTGGCAATTAAAGTCAGGAGGGCTAACAGTGTCACTATCGTTATTTATTATTTACCCTTCAATTAAATAAAAGTGAAATTTAAAAAATAGAACGACAATAATAAAACAGATTTGATTAATATAAAAGGACAATAATGTGCAAATTGAACCTAAATTATAAACCAAAATAATCAATTTATTTTAATCTTGATGCTGTCGCCACCTACGAAACTAACCATAAACAGGTTGGGGTACTATATAACTTATTCACGATCTTTTTTTTTAATAAGGTTAATGAATATCCTGTTTTGTTTTCAATGCAGTTACTATTATCTACAATCGTACAAAGAAAAAAAATTTGCTTGTATGGTGTAATGTAAACTAATTAATGTTTCCTTTTGAGCTATAGTATTCTACAACTACATAGGCGGAAGGCATGTATACCCCATGCCGCCCAGTGCAATACCACAACCTTCACCATGAGCTCTTTAATATTGGTGCTCTAACTTTATGAGTTCGATAAGGGCTGCCGGTCACTATCTGATTTTTTCCTCATGCACTCGCCACTAGCCAAGCGTGGCGTTTTAACGTCTAAATCCTAAAAATGACGAGTTCTAAAACACGCTATACCCCAGGTGAGTACGGCGAGACGCCAACCCTCTCACATCGATTTGTCGATCCGTCCTAAGGATTCGGGGGGCGGACAAAATTAGTCAACGCCAAAATCAAGACTAAGAAGAGCAAGATCTGCTAGGAATAAAATTGTACCCCCTTCGGATGCCCAGGACGGCGGGACTCAGCGACCTCGGTCATCGACAGTACCAACATTCGGATACATTACTGCAACATACGTGGTATCAGGTCGAATCTTAATGCTGTTCACCTACACCTTGAACAAGTGCGACCGGACATTCTGTTTCTATCAAAAACAGCAGTCTCCCCTGGAAACTGATTCGCCTGACCTGCAAATTCTCAGATACAACCGCTAGTCTAACTTTCGCCTTAAAGGCGGAGTATGTGCGTATATCAAGAACAACGTAGGTTGTAAGAGGATGTCCAGTTTAGAAAACAACGAATTTGACGCGATTTGGTTCAAACATTCTGGGCCTCAATTTGTGAAATTCTACTGTTGTTTGTATAGGACTCCCAATGATAACAACTTACAAGATCTTTTTGAGTATCTTAGTCGGAAAATAGACTACCTCTTATTACAGTTTCCATCTTGCGATATTTCAATTCTGGGAGATTTTAATGTGCACAACTCCAATTGGCTTCAACTTTCATTTACCACTAATCCCGCAGGTCATAGTGCAGAAGCATTTGCTGTATCCTGTGATCTCACACAAATGATTTCCGAACCAACCAGTATCCCTGACAGTCCTAACCATACTCCACAACTAACTCACTTGTCTACAAAACAAGAGTCCTTTCCCCACTTGGTCAATTAGACCACTACCTAACTTCCTCTGTACCCAATCCTACTGTTACTCGAGAAACAGATAGAACTATGGGGTGTTCTAATCAGCTAACTGGAGCGAATTGCGAGATTTCTTACAATCTTCCCTGGCGTGAGTATTGCTTTAAACAGTCCTCCTCTTCAAACATTTCTCTTCCAATAACTGAAGTTATCTTGATGGGTATGGAGTTATACATTCCCAAAAATGTAATCGTATTGGTCATGCCCGTTCCCAACCCTAGTTTAACAGGGCTTGCACTAATTCATTATCACAAAGGAATACCAAATGGAAATCAAATAAATCTGTCGAAAATCACGCCTCTATATTGCTTCAAGGAATAATTGCAAAAGCATCATGCCAAGGCCAAAAAGTTGTTTGAAGAAAGTAAATGCAAGGAATTAGTCTCATGCCCTTTGGGTAGTTGTAAATGCCACCGGTAAAAACTTTAGTACATCTTCCTTTCCTCCCATGAGGTGTCGCGACAGAGCTGCAGTAGCTGATCCTGCTAACAAATCCAACCACTTTGTCGATTACTTTGCATCAAATTTGTGTCTCAATGATTCTGGTAAAGCTGTGCTGTTGCCCAAATCCACTCCATATGCTTTGAAAGCAATCCACTTTCGATACAAGCTACTAGAATCAATTATCAATAAACTTGACTCAAACAAGGCGACTGGCCCTGACGGTATTCCAGCTATCTTTTTTAAAAAATGCTACCCCAAGCTAGTACCTGTATTGTCCAAACTATTTTCGATCTCCATGTCGTCTGGAGAGTTCCCTCATCGTGGAAGTTGGCAAATATCCAACCTATTCCTAAAAAGGGCGACAAAACCGATCCCTCAAACTATCGACCAATAGCTATCACTTCTATTCTATCGAAAATTATGGAAGAAGCCGTCAACTACCAACTAATTTCGTTCCTCGAGTCAAATAAACTTCAAATGACCACTAATATGGGTTCAGCCAGAATCGTTCAACGGTTGATCTTCTTTCATATGTTACCCAACTTCGGAATAACATTTTAGAGAGGTCCGGTAAAACAGTAGTAGTAGTTTTAAATATTTCAAAGCTTTTGATCAGGTTTGGCCTACTTGCCAAGCTCACCTCGTTCGGCTTATCCGATACGCTCATCAATTGGATCTCCAGCTTTCTTGACAAAAGGCGTATTCGAGTTATCGTCGGTGGCTTCTTTTAGAAAGAAACTACTACTAACGCGGGCGTATCCCCACGATCCGTGATAGCTCACACACTTTTTCTGCTATACATAAATGACCTGATTTCCTCAACAACTAACCCGATACATTTTTTTGCAGACAACAGCACTCTACATTGTAGTTCTTTCAATTTACCCACAACAATAAGTCTAGTCAGGACGTTTATGTGAAAATGGCAGCGTTCATCAAGAGTTATTCAGAACGTATCCTTGAATGGGGAAGGAATAATCTACTCACTCAACGCCGACAAAAGCCCAGTGTTGCCTTGTGTCCTGCTATAAATATGAATGGGTTAGGTCTCAAGTTTTCAATCTCTATTTCTATATTAGGGATGTCCGTATCATCGAACCTTTCACGGATTGACCACCTTTTGTCAGCCAGTAAAACAGCTTTCTATACAGATCTAAACAGTACTTCACATCGCAGCAACTCCTTTTACTGTATAAAACTCAAATTCGACCTCATCTGGAATACAATTCCCACTTCTGGGTCATTGCTTCCTAATACAGCCTAAATATGGTAAACCGAATCCAAAAAGAGCTATAAGGCTTATAAATGTCCCGTCTCTGACTTCTGACCTACAGTCTCTTCAGCATAGAAGGATAGTTTCGGTTCTTTCCATGTTCTATCGCTATTGCCATGGCAAGTGTGCCTCCGAAGTACACTCCTTAGTACCTTCGCAGCTAGGAACACTCGGTTTGCCCATTCACGCCATAATTACGCACTCAAAATTCCACCTTGTCGCACTAAACGGGCGCAATCTACATTTTTCTACACGGCGAGCAAATTCTGGATAGCATTACCCAGTTCCTGTTTTCCTCCAAACTTTGACTTAAGCAAATTTAAGGTAGCCATTCATAAACATTTCTCGCCAGCCTAACAATATCCATAAACCCTCTAAGTGTTCCTGAGTGCTTTAGCACGTTAGGCAAATCCTGTTCAGGAATATTAGTAAAAAAAAATTTATAATATATACATGGTTTACTGTTATACCAGATGAAATTAAATAGATACGTTAAAACTCTAAAATATTTACATCCTCAAAATATTTTCCCTCTTCTCCTCTTATCATAATCATCATCATTGTGAACGGTTAGGTAGATATTTTCTCTACGCCCCTTAAGTTTTAAAAGAGAGAAATGATAATAAAATAGTGCTATGAACGTAACTAATATCGTGATAGGAAGTGATGTGAAGAACAAAAATAGGTAATAATATATTATCTATTTCATGTATATTTATATTACGCGGTTTGTTTTGTACCGCATCTTTTCCAAATTATCATTTTTTACTTATATCCGTATTATTTATAAAAAGGTAAAATCTTACATTTAGTTTGACATTAAATTTAAGCAAAACTAGAAACTAGAACTAGAATTGGATAAATATTGACGTAAATGCCAATTTGATTGATGACATAAAGTAATCACCATTCTAAGATTACATAAATACAAACTGTTTAAGTAAATTTAAGATATAAATGTATATTAGTACATATATACAATACCGTCACGATTTTAGCGGTTAATGGCGCCTGTGCTACATTTAATTATAGATTTGCATTAGACACGTTCTATAAACATAACCCAAAAAAATATTCTTATATTGTATAAATTATTAAACTTTAACTCAATCAAACATTTCAAATTATTTTTAATATGAGATTACAGCGCGGTAAATTCAAACTCGGGCTTAAAAATACGATGAACTACTTACTTGAAAAAATAAACAGAAGCACACCCACTGATAATACTTGTACAGCTTTTTATCCTTTTCCGTCTTGCTAGTTTCAACTCCAGGGTAAATAACCTCCACCCCAACCTTCTTGTACATAGCTGATTTAACAGTATACGTGGAATGAATCCAACAATAGGTATTTAAGACGTCCTCAGGAAGATCTTTTGTATGAACACAGTCTATCGGATTGCCTACATACTGTCTAGTCGTAACTATTAAACTGAAGGCAATTAAAATTAAGGTTGTAAATGAATAATGCAATCGGAACACCGGTGAATCGTTGTGAACATTATTTAGTTTGATAAAATTTTTAAGTCCGCGAAAAATGTCCAACATGGTATTTATGCTAAGTTTGTGTTTGAGTAAAATATACAAAATAAGAGCTTTCGGAATGATAAATCAGTTCCACATTGTAAAAAGTTAGAAATAATAGAGTTATTTATTTTAGGTATAAAATTGCAACAAAATAATAATTCACAAAAATTTCATAATAATACACAATTTTTGGCCCAAAGTATTTGAACGTTAAATGTTTTTTCTTGTATGGATACTCCCGACACTCGCCACCATGTTTCGCGATTCTAATAAGTTCTATGGACGCCATGCGAGCGTCGGGACGC
Organism: Vesta saturnalis; assembly: GCA_036346205.1. Classification (NCBI taxonomy): domain Eukaryota; kingdom Metazoa; phylum Arthropoda; class Insecta; order Coleoptera; family Lampyridae; genus Vesta; species Vesta saturnalis. The sequence continues at coordinate 39,761 of JARFJB010000043.1, forward strand.
TTATTTTAATACTAACTTTTAGCCATGTGCATCAAGCAAATACCTGCTTTCCTGCAGTTATAAATACGAAAACCGACTAAGTAAAGTTTATTATGAACATCTTAAGCACGAACCGATCATCGACAAACGGTTTCACGCTTACGCTTATTACCATGATTAAATATAGCAAAGGATGTGTTGATATCAACTGTAAGGCATTATTCCTTTTTCCGCATATTTTCTTACATACATTAAGGCTATACGTTAAGATTTTGTAACGATTAATGACATCTACAATTCAATCCTAAGGCGCTCTTATTTATTTTTGGAGAAAAGCAATTGCAGATTCAATCATTGAACAGTTTTCTGTTTAATGTATAAAAAAAGATTATTTATTGATGCTTTTTTAAATTGAGGTTAAATAATTACTTTTAACATTTATTAATGTTGAAAAAAACCAGTTACGGGGTTGCTATTATACACTTAGATTATAAATGCTATTAATGAATAAATAGTTCAATGTACCTACAATTGGTTGAATTATAAATATAAAAAATTCGATGCTAAATTCACGATGTAAGATTAATCAATTTTTTAGTAAAATATCAACGTTTCATTGCTTATTAAAAGATACGAAAATGTAATTACATGACATTGTCAATTTTATGTGGTTGTAATTCTTATTCAAATCTTTTGTAATTTTAGCGACGTTAATTAAATTTTTATATTGCAAAACCCAAACTATAACATCCACATAATATACGTCAAAATATGGTTAGAATCGTAAAAATAAAAATGATAATTAGCAATTTTATTTTTAAAGTCATTAAACTAGCTTCAATGGAGTCATACCAAAATGTCGTAATAAATGAATACTGTGGCATATCTAATTTCAGGGTTTAGTTTCATTACATAAATCATTTTTAATTCAACCAAGATACATCTTTAGAACAAATAGTTTGGCTCTAAATTAACTTAATACTGACTAGAACCAATTAAACCATATACTCATTTAAGCTAAGAAAATAAGACAAATGGCAAATAATTCGTTTCATTTAAGAATACTTCAGATAGGCAGTAATATCTTTTTTTCTACAATCGACAAGTACAAATTTGCGCTTTTTTTTTCTTATTCGCTCGCCGAGCGACAAAGTAACTAAAACGCTCGCTTAGTTACCACGGAAACGTCTAGTGTTTCTGCGACTTTTGACAAAAGTATGCGTTGATAGGTATTTGACAGATGTCGACAATTTTGTGACCAGCGCGTGGTGTTAAAGATCGTTCTCGTACAATAAAAATGTCTTTTCGTGAAAATTCAATGGTGTTAAATATTTAATTTTTTGTTTGGTTTTATATAGCAACCGTGGTTGTGTTTTGTTTTTGTTTTGTAATGTCATTCTAAAAAAAATGGAAATCGATGAAATACTTCAAAGAAATAATATCAATTTTAAATAGGCACATAACTACATGATTACATTAAATAAAACAAATTACCAACTTTAGTTATACAAAGTAATGAAAAGTTAGTTATTATTATTATAAACTCTCATTTTCTGAGATTTTCATTTCACTAAAGGCGGCAGGAACATAAAACTATATCTTTCCGAGTAAATAATTCGAAAAAGAAGCATACATGCATAAATCACAATTTACCAACTTTAGTTACACAAAGTAATAAAAAGTAGCCATTTTTATAGCAATCTATCGTTTTCGGAAACTTTCATTATACTAGAGGTCGTATAAATTTATATTTAGTAAATAATTCACAGAATCTATAAATCACATTGGTGCCCAAATTATTGTGTTAAACAAAACACAAACTACCAACAACCTTAGTTACATAAAACAGTTCAAAACTTGGTTGGTAGTAAAATACTTATCTTTTTTGGGGTTTTTAATGGTGTATTTTAAATTATACAATCTAAACGGTTCGATAACACTTACAGTAGTAATACTTGTTAAAAATTGTTAACGAAGTTGAAAAATTAAAACATAAACATCAGCCTGCTATTAATATAACAGTTTGAGAAACGTATAAAGCCAACTATAAAATTAAATTTTAGGAAAGGAAGGGGAAAAGGCCACGTATTTTATTTCCTCCCCAAGGGGGAGGGCGGGCTGCTCGAGCTTTCCGAGCTCCTTCACCCACAATCATGGATTCCCAACATACATACATATATGCATGGTGCGATTAAGGATGGGTGTGGTCAGGATAGGATCGGAAGGAACGGAGTTAGGGTTCTGAGGGGGAAAATGCTACCCCAGCATTCGTCTAAGCAGCCGCCCATGGTGTGCATATGCACAGTGAGCATGCCGCTACATGTGTATGATGAAAACCCCCTGAAAAAACCTCATGCAAGGTAGACGGTAACGGGAATTGAACCCATTACCTCCCGAATGCTAAGCAGATCGTGTCACCACTACGCTACCAGCTCGGTATTAAATTTTAGTAAAGAATAACTAGGTCATTAAAAATTAAATATTGTTAAACTGCCTTAAAGATGACAAATCAGAACACTCTCTATGGCGGAAGCTAACAATGAAATTTGTCAGTCAAAAAACACATTTAACAAAATTGAACGAGTTATCATGTAAGTGTAAAGTTGTGAAAAACTTCAATTTGAAAATGATAGAAGCATTCACAAATCCAAACATCACATCAAATAAAATAACGCAGTTAAATCTAACAAAGAGATATCTTTATCAATAAGTGGAAGTGTTATTAACAATGAAAAGCATAATGCAGAACGTTTTTTGTAATTTTTATTTTTAATTGATTTCAATTACTTATGTTAAATTATAGTGCTGTGGTAATTTAACATATAATTGGTAAAGCATTTGCTTCAAGGTCTAGGAAAAACACAGCAAAAAACCTAGACGTACCAAAAGTTAAAATTAAAATCAAAACTAAGACGTATCATTCTGTTTTTTTTTTAGTTATAAGATGCCAAAACCTATTTAAACAGAGATTTCCTTCTTGTCTATTAAAATTATTAGGGTGTTTATATATTTCAATAGCTTCACGTTTTAAACGAACATAATAATGAGTTTGTCTTGACAATATTTCCATATTGTCAATACAAATGTCAACCAAACATAATTATTTTCCCAGAAAAAGACTGAAGAAAATCGTTCCAAAGTATTACATATATGTCATCAAACATAGACAATTAACATTCTTTAATTCTTCGCCTTGCTTTTCGCCACTAAAGAAGGAGGATTTAGATTTTGTTATACATACATGTAAATCATAAAATGACAGTATTTAAATAAATAATTAATAGGTACTAAAGCAACTTTTTATTTTTATTTTGCAGTAAATACCATTTTAACAAAAAATTTTATAAAAACACCGTTTGTAGAAAAAATCATGTGTATAATTCGAGCAAAAAGTGACATTGCCGCTCTCGCGAGTCAAACTTCTCGCTCAGAACGGCAATGTATCACTCTGCGCTCTTAATACACAAATAACTATTTGAAAATTGCTTACAAAAGGCGACAAACTAAAAAATTCACGCTTATAATCATAACCAAGACAACAGACTTTCACTAAGTTGCCGAAAACTAATTATATATTTTAAATATTAGGGTGGTCCATAAAATATGTCGTTTTTTTAGAGTTTCTTATTGAGACCTACTGCTCCGATCTAGAAAATATTTTATATGTTAATGCTATGCAGTATTAAAACCTAATCAAGCAGGTAAATGTCCCCGTCTAATTTGCTTCTGATATTCTTTTGTTTCTAACTGGCAATAAACGTTAAAATGGCTGACGAAAAATACGAAATTTTGATACCGTTGCGTCATTACTGGAAACAAAATGTTTCTGCAACCACCGCAGTTAAAAAAATATGCGAAGTAGAAAGGAAAGGAATAGTGAACATTCGTACGGTACAGCGCTGGTTTCGAACATCTACTGGTGGAGATACAAATCTCAAGAGGAAACAAGGTTCTGGTCGGCCCAACTCGTTAAGTAACGCTGAACTTCGAGATGTTGTTGAAGCCAATCCATCGACAAGTACCCGTAAGTTTCCAGCAGAACTTGGGTATTCCAAAGAAAGCGTAAGGCGCCATTTGCATCAACTTGAAAAAGCCAATAGACGCTGTAGAGAAGTTCCTCACGACTTAACGCCAGAAATGGCAGAAAGGCGAGTTCAGGTTTGTGATCAACTGCTTTCCAATCCTTGGGATGAACGTTTCTTTAAACGGATCGTTACTTGCGATGAAAAGTGGATTTACTTCAATAATCCTAGCATAGAATACTGTTGGGTAACCTGCATTGCCGGTTCCCAAACGAGAAAGGTTCCAAAGGAAGGTTATGCTTTGTGCATGGCGGAATTTTGAAGGGGTTATTCACTTTGAGTTGGTTCCTGATGAGCAAAGGATTGATGCTAACCTTTACAGTCAACAGTTGGATAGGATGCACGATGCTCTAAGTCGGCGTTACCCTGGATTGGTGAACAGAGGACGGGCAATTCTGAAACAAGACAACGCCAGACCTCATGCTGCAGCTGAAGCTCAACAAAAAATTAGAGAATTGAATTTGGAGCTTCTTCCTCATCCTGCTTATAGTCTGGACCTTCCGATTATCACTTATTCCGATCAATGGCGCACTTCCTTCGTGAGCGGCATTTTACAAGTGTCGAGGAAGTTGAAGCTGCATGCCGAGAATTCTTTAATTCCAAAGGTGCTACATGGTATCGTCGTGGTATTGAAGATCTTGCAGAAAGATGCGAAAGATATTACTTTACAATGGTTTATACTTTAGTGAATAAAAGTTTTCATTTGTTATTTTATCATTAAATAAAGTTTTTCAAAAAAAAAACGTCATTTTTTATAGGCCATCCTAATAGTAGCGTAAGAAACCCAATATTTGACACCGTACTAATCATTGGCACCCTAGCTTATTTTCTAGAAATGGTTTTCCAGCTTCCTTAAGCTAAGTAATGTATTGTTACGAACAGATGGCAGCACTATTTCTCTATTCGAATGCCACTTTACCAACCGAAACTTTTATGTTGTATTTGCACACCAGCATTTTGCAATTGATGTTAGACGTGAAGTTCTTCTTCAATATAAATAAATTAATACATAACGTTACGTAACAATTTTGCATGATTGTGGCTGAAAGAGCTTGGAAAGCTCAAGGAGCCCGCTTTCTCCTTGGAGTGGGAATGAAACTGGTGGCCTTTTACAACTTTCCCCCATCAAATATAATATTGTATAATCCTTATCAATATTATTTAGATTAATATCAGGTAACCAAATAAATTCGTGCGGTTTTTTATGGTAAAATAAAAACATTTATTAACAAACAATAGTATATTATGTTATTAGGAGTATAAGTGATAGTTTATGTGATGAAGGTGAATGTTTATTTTGCCCAACGAAGTGAGGCAAATGATTATTCAGCTAAGGCACATAAACTCAATTTTACTCCGAATAACATATACTATTTTATCCGTAAACGTAATCAGATAAATTTAAAATAATTAGAAAGGCAAGAGTAAAACTAATTAGCAGGTAAAAGAGTGAAACTTTTACTCCATATCCGAAAAGTAAAACTTTTACCTGTGACGTTTAGTCATAAAAGTGTCACTTTTGTGACGTTTGCGGATAATAATACATTACTCATCGAATTATTTTTGTATACCGCTCTTGTAAAATTCTGTGGATTTTGAATCAAAAAATTGACGGACTGCATTTATAACATCAAGTCTTGTTTTGAACTGTCTATGTCTCATGCAGTTGTCAAGAGACAAAATCATTTGGTGAAATATCAAGAGAATATGGAAGGGGAATTGCGTTTGCCAGTCAAGGTCAGAAATTTTTTCCCGGGTCAATCTTGCGGTATGCGGTCTGGCATTATCCAGTAAGAATAACACGTTCTTCCGATTGGCTAAAGAAGGTTGTTTTTGGATGAGTGCTACTTGAAGCTGTTCACGATGTGCGTTCGCAGTGATGGTTGGGCCCCTTTCCAAAAATTGATAATGGACTATTCCAGTTGTTGTCCACCAAACACACAATAAATCTTGTTTGGGTGCAATGAAACTTTAGGAGTGTGTGGTACCGAATCAGTAGGCAGCAACCAATAATACGAACGCTTAGAATTGGAGTATGACATCTACTTTTCATGGCAGATTAACAACCGATCAAGAAATGGTTCATGATTGTTACGTAAAATGTTTTCCGAGCAAACGGTAAGACTACTTAATTTGGAATTTATCTCCACAACCTGTTGAAGAACCTCGTTTATGATCTTCGATCTCCCAAAGCGTGCTTGATCGGTCATGCTGAAATCTCCCGAAGAAAATTTCTTGAACCACTTCTGTGCTGTTCGATCACTTAAGGCATCGTCCCCGAATGTGGTATATATTTTTCTCTCCGTCACTGCAGCTTTAGTGCCAAGTTTGTACTCATAGAGTAACTAACCGCGAATTAAGGTTTTATTCGTTTCCATTTTCAACGATTCAAATTCGAAACTAATCATTTGTTGCCTAATATGCTTAAAAAATATTCATGGCAATCTGCTGTATACAAAAACCGTACGAACTTTTTCGGTTGCCCGATATAATCTAAACATTTCAATTTGATACTGTGCGGTTTTCGAGATCGAGGATAAGCGGATGTCTCAATTTTCACTCTTTTAGACGGCAGTAAAATTTTAAAGCTGTAAAAAAATTCAATTTGGAATTGGTACAAGCATTCACAAATAGAATTGTTATTATGCACTGAAAACAAAAATGTATACGTTTAATATGATTTTAATTTTAACTAAGGTCAGGCCTCTACAGAGTAATTGCAGCTTTAGACACATCTAGATAAATGTTTAAATCAAAAGCTCTAAGAACATGTTTATTGCTAATATGTGATATCCTACCGAGAGTTTGATAACTAATTTTTAATGTTGTGGATCTATTGAACAGTAATTATTAAAATTTTAATAATTAACACGGTGTTTACAATTACCCCTATATTAAAGAGCAAATTGTAAATAAGTATGTACTTTTACAATTACTCCTTTAACGGCAAACAAGGGACTGCCACAAGTACATACCTCTCTATGTATGTTTGCATTAAAAAAAACTTTATTTTTTGGAAGATACAATTTAAAAATACCTCGAAAATACACATCCAAAAACAGAAACAGAAAATAATAAATTTACAAAGAAAATCTAGTTTCCTTTTCGTTTACCAACACAGAACTAGATAATCCATAAATTAATTTCCGATCGCCAGATCTAATTTTAGGTTGCAGTATGACACCTTTTATTGTTGATAACGTCTTCGAACTACACTATGATTAGTTTGTATCTGTGATCGTATCATCTATTTGTTTTCTAACACGAAGAAAACATTTGTTTTGGGATTATCCAAAAGTTTAACAGGTGATGGAACAAGTTTCTACATAAATTACTACCACATTTTCAACTCTTGGGCTTAGAGACTCTTCAGCTGTTAAAAGCAAACATTGTTTTCTTGGATGTCTTATGCTTAATCGTTTGAGGAAAGGTAGGGAAGGGTTTTTCTGTCGAAGTCGATGGTGTATTGGTAGAAGTGGACGCTATGCTTTTAGAAGTGGTGGGTGTGCTGATTGAAGTGAATGATGGATTGGCGGCAGTTGATGGCGCTGTACTTCTCTTCCTTTGCAAATTTATTGGATCAAATAGATCTTTAAAGAATTTTGATGAATCAATAGGCTACATCCAGTTGACATGAAGCTACTAATAAATATTTCTAGAAAAAAATAATGTAGTACTTGTCCAACGAATATTCCAAACTGTACCTTACTAAGACTAACAGTTCCTAGTCCAACCTAACTCTTCCGATACAGTATTAATTTCTTATTCCATTGTACCTTAATGGGCCCAAATAAATATTTGTCCAGCGATTGTATCTGATCGGTTAAATGGGCAGGAAGGCGTACAAAATCAATTCTATTCTTTAGTGCTTCTCCAATTATTCTGGCGATGTTGTGACTTGAGTGGCTGTCACATAGTAGTACTACTGTGGGCACTTCTGGATTCTCGAAAGCGAATAATTCAATAGTTGACACTAGGTGCCAATAATGGGGTTTCATTGTGAATTTTACATTAATAATCCAGGAATATTGTTCTCTAAGAAAATACTTAAATGATTAAAACTACTAAAAGGGAATTGTTGCGAAATCCATATTTGCTCTAAAAAAAATCTGTAAACATCCAAATTAAAAATCATGTCGATTTCAGATGCCAATATGTACCAGTTCTGGTTCAAAAACATACAGCGAAGACAACAGTTCAAAAAGCCTTAGAGGAAATAAGACGGGGTTTGTCTAAAAAGGCAGTTGCCAAAGAGTTCGGGATTCCTAGCACGTTTGTAACAGAAGAAGAGGAAAATATAATTGTTTCCTGGATACTAGGTAGTCATCGAAAGGGATTTCCACGTAGGAAAGATGATATAGTTGCTTCAGTTAAGAAATTTATTGCACACACTCATGCACAAATACGCGTGCGCAAAGTCCAGACACGCACACATAGGAACACACGCATGCACATTAGCGTACATTCATACACGCACACAGACAGACATGCACACACGCTCACATGCTGACACTCACTTTCCAACACACTCACACATGCACACAAGCACACAGACACACACACAACCTCACACACCGTCACACACCGGCACACACGCACACACGCATACACGCAGGCACGTACACACAGACACACACGCACGCACGAACACTCGCGCAAATACGCACACTATTACGCTCGTATACACTCACAAACGCACACACGGACAAACGCACACACGCAACCATGCATACACGCACACACGCACAAACACTCACACACTGCCACAGGCACACGCACGCACGCTCACATACGCACACACGCATCAACGTCTATACACACTCACGTATACACGCGCACACAGTCTACATACGCACACATACGAACACACCCACACGCACACAGTCAGACGGAGCTGCACACACGCACGCATACTCAGCCCACACACAGCCCACATGCACACATGTATATACTCAGGCACGCGCACCTTGTTATAGACGCGCGCACATTCGCACATACATACGCGTATACACGCACACTCGAACACGCGCATACACGCAATAATGCATACACGCGCACACTCACACGTTGCCACAGACACACACACACTGTCACATACGCAGATACGCACACGCGCAAACGCCCATACACACTCACGTACACACGCACACACATGCACACACCCACACATAATCGCGCACACGCACACACTCGGACACATGCGGACACTCACTTTCCAACACATTCACACATGCACACACGCACAGACACAGCCTCACACACCGTCACACACACTCACGGATACACGTACACACGCATACACGCAGACACGTACACAGTCACACACGCACGCACGAACACTCGCGCAAACACGCACACCCTTCCACGCGTATAAACGCACAAACGCACACACGCACACACGCACAAACACTCACACACTGCCACAGGCACACGCACGCACGCTCACATACGCACACACTCGTACACACGCGCACGCACATACATACGCGAGCACACAGCCCACACACGCACACATACGAACACACGTACACAAACAGTAGTACAATGCACGCACACAAGCAGACTCGTACACACTTACACGCGCACATTCACACCCGCACACACGCATGCACACTTAGCGTCACACGCATATACTCAGGTACGCGCACACTTACAGACGCACGCACGAACACGAGCGCACATTCGCACACACATGTACGCGTATACACACACACTCGAACAAGCGCATACACGCAATAATGCATTTACGCGCAAACTCACACGTTCCCACAGACACACATACGCACGCGCTCACATACGCAAATACGCGCACGCGAAAACGCCCATACACACTCACGCACACACACGCGGACACTCATACATGCACACACACATATACAGCCTCACTTACCGTCACACACAGGCACTCACGCACGGATACACGAACACACGCATATACGCAGGCACATACAGACAGTCACACACGCACACACGAACACTCACGCAAATACGCACACTCTTGCACGCGTATACACGCACAGACACACACACGGACAAGCGCACCTACGCAACCATGTATACACCCACACACGCACAAACACTCACACACTGCCACAGGCACACGCACGTACGCTCATATACGCACACACACATCAACGTTTAAACACACTCACGTACACACGCGCACATTGCCATAGACACACACGCACGCGCTCACATACGCATACACGCATACACATTCACGTACACACGCACACACCTATACACAATCACGCACATATACGGACACATGCACACACGCAGCACGCACACACGCATACACGCGTGCACATTCACACATACGCACACACGGAAGCAGACACACATCACACAGGGACACGCGCACACGCATACAGACAATCGTACACAATCACACACACGCGCGCGCGCACAGACACCCAAGACACATGTACATAGACACACACACGCATGAACACGCACGTACACACAGTCACACAAATTCCGACACACGCACACAGACAGTCCCGTACACCGCCTCACACACGCTCACACCTGCACACGGGCAGACAATCACACACAGCGACACACGCGCGCATACACATAGTGACACACACGCACGCACACACGCATGTATGTGCGTCCGTGCCCGTGTCGTGTGAGCGTGTGCGTGACTGTGTGCATGTGCATGTGTGTGTGTGGTGGTGTTTGCGTGTGAGCTCGTGTCCGGGTGTGTGTCGTGTGTGTGCGATATTGTAGGCGTATGCATGACCGTGTAAGTGTACATGTGCGTGAGTGTGCGCATGTACTCGTGCGTGTACGTGTGTATGTGCATGTGTTAATTCGTGAGCGTGCGTGTGTACGTATGCGCATGTGTACGCGTGTGGGCGTGTGCGTATGCGCATGTGTACGCGTGTGGGCGTGTGTGCGTGCGCGTGTCCGTGTGCGTGTGTAGGGTGTGGAGGGGCGTGTTGTGGGTGCCAATGTGAATGTGAGTGAGCGTGGTTGTGTGCGTGTACGTGTGCTGGTGTGTAAGTGTGCTCGTATACATGTGCTTGCGCGTGTGCGTGTGCATGCGTTAGTTCATGCGCTTGTGCGTGTGCGTGTGTGTGTGTGTGTGTGTGTGTGTGTGTGTGTGTGTGTGTGTGTGTGTGTGTGTGTGTGTGTGTGTGTGTGTGTGTGTGTGTGTGTGTGTGTGTGTGTGTGTGTGTGTGTGTGTGTGTGTGTGTGTGTGTGTGTGTGTGTGTGTGTGTGTGTGTGTGTGTGTGTGTGTGTGTGTGTGTGTGTGTGTGTGTGTGTGTGCATGTGTGTGCGGTCAGACCGTTTAGGCTGGTTGGATGAAATATAAAGTTATTATAATAAATAGTAGATTTTGGGACACCGGGCCACTGGAGGTACCTGTTAACCTTCACAACTTTCAAATTTTTTCAAGTACACTTATTTAGTAGTATAAAGCTGTTTAGAGCTGTTAAATTGAAATTTCTTACAAGCATGAAAGAAAAACTATTAGACATGAAATTTCAAGCTGATTAGGGCACTAGAAGTAGTATTTAAATACAAAATTATTTTTATATGAATTGAGACTTTTAACCAAGGTTTTCGACTTGGATGATGTAGAGTCAATCAAAATCGTAGATTCAGCCTGATACATATTAATTAAATAATATGCTACATTAATATTTAAAAGGTCATCTTAAAACACTATTAAAATATGTATTAAGCAAAGTGAAAGTCCTTAAGAAACTGGCAGTAGAATTGAAGTGTTATAGGACATGTAAAACAATCAAAATCAATAATGTAATCCGCTAGTACTTTTATGTATATAATGGGGAATGTTCGTTGGACACTCTAATTTTTGTATTTAAAATATCTTCAGAACTGTTTGGGGTTATCATAAAGTAAGGGATATATTTTAACTTATTATATATTTGTAACAAATGAGACTAATAATAAAAAGTAACTGGAATCTAGTTGCTTACATAATGGTATTTTAGTGTATCTATGGAAAACAAAAGAATTGTCGTGGCAACTATTGGTACAAGTGTCAAACGAAAGTATCGTAATTTAGAGAATTATTCTGAAAATAAAACTCGCGTAAACGTAAATTGTAATGATTTGAACATGGATCTGCAAGCAAGATTTGGTTTAGTGCAATGTTATTATGAATGCAGTAAAAATCATACTGCTGGATTACGAAGATTTCGTACAAAAATGGGTGTGAGAACAAGACCGTTCCAATTAAAGGCGTACCGTAATTTGCTTAGCAAATTTGAAAGAACAGGGTCCGTAGCTGACCTTCCGAGATCAGGCCGACCAAGGATGAGTGATGTCCAAGTTGCAGAAGTTTTTCAGGAAAATCAAATCGTAGCCGATAGCAATCCGCTAGGAATCAGCGATATCAAAACGATTGTAAATGCCATACACCACTGTTTGGAAAATTTTACGAAAAATCCTAAAGATGTATCCCTATAAGCTACAACTGCTGTTTGAATTAAAGGAAGCAGATTTGGCTCTTAAGTACGATTTTTCTTTACAAACACTGGCTCAGATGGAAATTGAACCTGAATAGTTATCCCGTATTTTATGGACAAATGAGGTACATTTCTCTCTTAATGGTGGAGTTAATACTCAAAACTGTCGAATATGGTCAACAAAAACTCCACATGAGATCGTTGAGTAAGTTCTTCCTTACAAAAAAGTTACCGTTTGGTGCGGGTTCACAGCTAATGTCATCATTGGTCCATACTTTTTAGAGGAAATACAGAATGAGGAATCCGTATCTGTAACTGTTACTGGTGAATCACACGAAATTTTGTATAGTGCTGTATACAATTTGGAGGAGTAATTTTACAACAACGAAATGAAGGTCATATCGAACATTTGCTGTAACCAGTGTTTGGCATTAGAACCCCACTATTTAAGCAGCTAGATTGCATTTACCTTTTGTTAATAATTTTATTTGTTAAAAATATATAATAAGTTAAAATAGATATATTCCTTACTTTATGATAACCCGTTATATGTAGAAATCCGTCGAGCTATAATATGAATGTGTTGACTTTTCTACAAAAAAAATTACTGTTCCAGTTACGGAACTAACTTTTGATCTGACCCAATGTAAGCTAAATATTAATATTTTCAAATATACTACATTGTTTCTTTAACCGTTTAATTGTCTTCACTCACATCAATTTTATCGCAGAATTAATTGTAGGAACATTTAATATAAATCAACCAAGAATCCCAAATTAACTTAATCGAATGGCATGTCAACGAAGAGTTAGAATACTTCTTGCTGAATTCACAATAAGTAAATGGAGTGTGTATAATGACTAATTTCTAAATATTAATTTTTAAACTTTAAATTTCACGTTTCATTAATAATTATAATTAGTATGATTATGTATAAGCTTTTAACATAATTGTATTAAGGAACATATATCAAAATTTAGAAGTATCTAAGGTAAATGTTTAATATAAAATATTTTATAAATCATCAAGAATGTCTCGAAATTTTTTGCATATGTAGAACCACGTTCGTATTATATTTCCATTCCTTTGTACGTAACAAGTGGTTTCAGGTTATTGAAATAAGAGAGTAAAATGGAAAAATAAATTGTAATCCAGAGCCTTGGTAAAAGAATACACCCGAATAGCTGGCAAAACGGGGTTTAGGTATATGCCAATTAGAGTATAGACTGTGAGATGTAAATGAGAGTGAACAATCTAGAATTTGTATAAGTGTATGTTAGTATATTTATATATTGAAAATAAAAATAAGAATCTTAAAAGAATATTAGATTTGATTCAGTACGCTGATATACGCACTTTAGGAGTTTCAGCTGCAATATTGTAACAATATATTTCTGTGAAATCTAAAATTAACTATCTAATTAGGTTTAAAACAAACACCACATTTCCATCATAAACACAAAATTTACTGTATATCTATTATTATACGTGTAAATAATATTGACTTATGCTTCGTGTAGCTACATTAAGCTTTGTAAATTTTGATACAAATCGTATGATTGCTATTCTTTCAAGCACGTAACGACATTAAAACAGGAACTTAAATAAACCGAAAAGCAAAAATCCTACCTGAAAAAACAGCATAAAAGCAACCCATTGGTAATATTTCAACTGTTTGATAGATCCTTTTGCATATTTTGTAATGGAATTTACAACACCAGGATATGGCGCATGTTGCTGATTTCTTTGAAAATCCTGAATTACAGTGTACGTTGAGTGTATCCAACAATACGTATTCAGTACATCTTCTGGAATGTCTCTAAAAAATGACAATCGATAAATGATACTGTTTCTTGTGTAGCCATTAGCTACTATTGTTCATAATTGATAATGCATTTCTTAATTATTATATGTCTATATATTAGACGCAGGTACTGAGCAAAAATTAGTTATTTATAAAATACGTTTGTATATTTCTACTACAAAGATTATAGTCTCAAACTTTAATTATTTATGATTTTGTGAATTTGCACAACTTCATTTTAAAAGAATCATACACAAGGGCGCTTTAAATTAATTGTTCTATTCGTATTAAAGATAATGTTTATGTATATGTACTAACCTTGAATGTACGCAATCAATAGGGTTTCCTACATATTGTCGTGTGGTAATAGCTATCGAAAAGGTCACCAATAATATGACAGTAGCGTTACTGTGCAGTCGAAATACCAAGGAGTCAATAGTCACATGGTTAATCTACAACAAAAAAATAATGATAAAAGTACTTACTGTTGAGACCTGTTCTGGTGATTATAAATACATTTATTTTGAATTGGAGTTCTGAGTTTTCAAAATTATAATTATATATATATATATATATATATATATATATATATATATATATATATATATATATATACAGGGTGTATTTTAAAATCACCGACAAACGAAAACTGGAGATTCTATGATTCAAAATAAGACAAAAATGATCATAAACGCTTTTCAGAAAATGCTTCCTAACCGAGATACAGGTTGATTCCTCAAAAACTACAAAAGATATTACACTGAGATTTGGTACACCTAAATGTCTAATTAAATACAATTAATCAGGTGAGTTTGAGTCAAGTGACTCCATCCAGTGGCGTAGAATATTTTAAGTTAATCAGTTTAAGTAAAAAAAAACGCACGCCCCTGGTTTTTTTGAAGAAATATTTTTTTGATAGATTCAACATTTAATTCTGCAAATAAAATCATACTTAGTATTTTTCGATTCCGCACCCCGTTTTTGAAATATTTTGCATTAACATAAACGACCACATTATTCAATAAAAATCAAAATTTGTTTTATTTTACAAAAAAATAACGCAGTTAACTATTAGGTATATTACTAAAGAGATATTGAAGGAATCAAAAACAAAATAATAATTATTTTTATACATATTGTTCAAAATGTCCTTCTCCCTTTTGAATGCAAGCTTGTATCCTTCTTAGCAAATGAAACCTAACACGCTGAAAAATGTGTGGCATAGCCCTAATCTCATCGCATGCCATCTGTATGCGATTCCAAAGTTGATCTCGATTATCAATTTGAACAGAATAGACACGAGTTTTCAAATACCCCCACACAAAAAAATCCAATGGGTTTAAATCTGGCGATCGTGCCGGCCACGGTACTTCACTTCCTCGTCCAACCCAGCGTCCAGGGAACCATGAATTTAAAAATTCTCTGACGTTTCGTGTAGAATGTGGTGGTGCACCATCATGCATTAAATACATGTTCATTCTAACATCTAGAGTCTCAAACAATTCTGCAAATCTCTCAAATTTAAATAGAATTCGCCAGTAAGTCTTTGAGGAAAACGGATAGGTCCGATTAGGTGATCGTCTAGTACACCTATCCAAATATTTTCGCTAATCTATATTGGTGAGCTGTAACTACAGTAGGATGCTGATTTTCATCTAACCATTTGTGGGAATTATGCGAGTTTATTATTCCATTTCGGGAAAAAATACACTCATCAGTGATCAATAAGTTTCTAACAAATTGTACATCTTCAGCATTTTTATTTAAACGCCATTCGCAAAAATTCATTCGACGAGGATGGTCAGCAGGCAATAATGCATGCACTTTTTGTAGGTGAAAAGGATGTAAATTTTGTTCTCATAAAACTTTCCAAGACTTGCTATGCGACACACCAAATTGTAAACCTAACTCACGCGTACTTATTGATGAATTTTCATAAACTCTATCTAAAATTTGTTCCTCAATTTCAACTGGTACACGAGCATTTCCTCCAGAATTTTTCTTTCTTTTTAAACTTCCATACTCTAACAAGTTACGATGAATGGTTCTAAACGTAGTATGACGTGGATGACTTCTATTTGGAAATCTTTGTTCATAAAGTCGATTAGCTGCACGAGCATTGCAATTAGTATTACCATAACATAAATGCGTATCGACCAGTTCTCGTTTGGAATAATTCATTTTTTCACGGTAATTAGACACAAACAATGAATTACAGAACACGCGTAAATCCAACTATTTTAGCAAACATAAGATACGTAACTGTCAAGTGCAAAGCAATCTCTGATTTATTTAATTTGGTTATTACTGAATAATGTAGTCGTTTATGTTAATGCAAAATATTTCAAAAACGGGTGCCGAATCGAAAAAATACTGAGTATGATTTTATTTGCAGAATTAAATGTTGAATTTAACAAAAAAATATTTCTTAAAAAAAAGCAGGGACGTGCGTTTTTTTTACTTAAAGTGATTAACTTAACTCAACGGATTAATTGTACTAAATTAGACATTTAGGTGTACCAAATCTCAGTGTAATATCTTTTGTAGTTTTTGAGGAATCTTAAAAAAATCATTTTTTAATCAACCTGTATATCGGTTAGGAAGCATTTTCGGAAAAGCGTTTATGATAATTTTTGTTTTATTTTGAATCATAGAATCTCCAGTTTTCCTTTGTCGGTGATTTTAAATACACCCTGTATATAAATATATATATATATATATATATATATATATATATATATATATATATATATATATATATATATATATATTACCACAACAATCCACCGAAACAACAATTCACCGAAATCAACATTCACCGAAACAAAATTCATCGCTCATAATAAGAATAATTATTAGATATTTTAATTATCTTCAATAGAATCTTAACAAAATATATTGCACCGTAATTCTTAAGCCATACTTACAAGTTAAATAAAGCTTTATTACTATAGAAAATAGCAAACCACGGTAAGTCATTAATTTTGTTTAATATTAGTGAAAACAATATGAATAGGGTAAGCCATAGTTACAAGTACTATCTGGTGGTGATAGATAAGTTACTTTTCACTAATTAGTTAAATAATAATATTTTTTCCGGTGAATGTTGGTTTCGGTGAATTGTTGTTTCGGTGAATTGTTGTGGCGGTGAATTTACTTTCGGTGAATTGTTGTCGGTGAATCGCTGTCGGTGAATTGTTGCCGGTGAATTTTCCTAGATCCCCAAGATAAGGATGAACAGCATGGGGACCTGGAAAACGGTAAGAGATACGAAGGCAGTTAAATTAGAGAAAAGTTTATTATTGTTTATCGTTTCCGAGATTTAAAACAAAACGCAATTTTTGGGTTTTTGTTTTTTCGTAATTCCTTCATTTATTTTAAAAGATTTTTTAAAACCATTGTCACTTTTTGAATTCTATTAGATGGCGTTTTCAAGTTTTTTATTCGACGTTTCGTCTCCGAGTAACCATCATCAACTTTATTTTTTTATATCGCCCCGACCGACGAAACACGCTGTATTGGATAGTATTTTGTATTACGAAGTTAACCATGTATTACACATTACGGTTTTGAAGCTAATTTTTAAGAAAAATTCGAATTTATATTAGTATTTGATAATATTTTTTATGAGAAAGGCAGGTCCATATTTTGAATTAATATATGTTGAAAGAGATTTGTTTTTAAACTTTAATAAAATTATAAAATGGATAATAAAACTATAAACACTGTTCATTAACGTTTCGGGTTATTGTACTTAAAACATTTTCACAAAACTTAAGACTCTTTAGCTAGAGCGATGAAAATATTGTACAAAAAATAATTTTTTAGAGAAATGTAATTATTTTAGTATGACAATTTTGAAGTTAATCAAAGCAGCAACTAATATTCATTTAGTATTCAAGTAACCTCAAAATTGACATATCTTGTTGGTTGTTAAAGCTAGGTTTGTTGTAAAATATATGTAGAGCTTCTATAACGCCAAGTTCAGTCGTTTTTCCCCTATCAAAAATGGAAAAGTCTGTATGATGCATAGAATGGTTGTTGTCAATTGTACGTTGGAATATTTCAGAATTAGGGATTGTTGTTGATTTTTTATTCAAGTGAGGGGTGCTCACAACTACGAATAAAGAAGTGAGGTTGGGTTTTTCCCAAGTAAATAGCATTACAGCTATTACATGTGAACTTGTAGATAATGGTCGAAGCTAGATCATCAGGAAATCTATCCTTTACTTAAAAACGAGATCCAATTCTTTCTAAAGCGGTAAACGCAACGTGTAACTCTAAGGTAGGAAAAGCTTTTTTTATAATGTTTCTTATCTTCTTACGAATATAGAAGCTGCGTGATCCGATGAAAGGAAGCTTGACAAAGATTCGTTGTTTATCATCTTGTTGGACATTGGTAGGTATAAATCTTCTATTAAGAAATCGTCCTATGCATTGATCAATGAATCCCTTAATGTAGCCATTTTTTATTAAGATTGTTTTGATATGTTCTATTTCTTCATTGAAAAGTTTAAAAGTTGAACAAAGCATAAAAGCACGATGGATTAAAATGTTAATAAGGTCTGTTTTATAATTATTGGGAAGGAAACTATCTTTTTGGCTTAAAGATAAAAATATGTCATTAATGTATCTTCTATAAAATAATGGTTTGAAAGCTTCAGTACAATTATTTAACCAAAGAACAGGCTTCTTTATTTCTGAATTACCTTAATAACAAACGTCACAACATGAAATTTAATTATGAGATTGAAATTGATGGAATTTTACCGTCTCGGCCTCGTACTCATACTCACAAACACCCATTTTCTGGTCTTGTAATACAAATACCTTTTTTATTATACAAAAAGAGATATTCTATGGACTCATTTTAGTCAACAATATGTGCAGATAAATGAAGCAATATTGTTCCATACTACAAATTAAACAACTTTATCTTGTTTGGCACAACAATCTGCATAAATTATAAGGCTTCTAAGTTAAATATTTATCTATATATTTATACTTTGCGTTTTGAGCAATTTTTTCGGGATTCTGCATATTGTGCAAAAAAAGTCTAATTTTTCTGTTTACACTTTTACTATGGTAACACGGTGGATAACTAAATTAAATTCCAAAGCTCCTTATTTTCGAGAAATAATTGCTCTGATAATATTAATCGTAGAAGGCATTTTTGGGAAAACTAAAATATGTTACTTGTAAACCGAACCTAACAAGTTTTTGCGGTCTCATCTGCTATTCCGGACTCGGCTATGCGTCGTCCGAAAACATCCACGATTCGTCCGAAAAATATAATATTTTAGCTACTTGTAACAAAAATTACTATTTCACTAAGCATAAAATTTCCTTTTATTTCATAATGTACTGTAATATTGGGTTTTACGTGTAGCCGATAGTAAAACTCGTTTTTACGGTAGTGTAGGATTTTTACGGAACTCAATTCATAGCTGGCTTTATAATAAAAATTTATTTATTAACTATAACATTTATCATCTGAAAATTAATGTTAATTGTGCAATTTTTCATTTACTTGTAGTGGACAAATTTCTTTATGACATAATGTCAAGATAAGCAGCATGGATTTTATCATCAAATATTGGTTCCGCAAAGAAGAACCGCAGTATTTTTTGGACTAGAAATGGAACAAATTGCACTAAAACTATGTATTTGAAACGAAAAAACTACTCACCAAATCATACAAATATGCCAGCATAGCTTCCTCGTCAATTATTTTCACATCATGTTACCGCCGCCATTTATTATACACCTCGTATTCTTTATTGTAACGCTCCTCACACTTGAGGTGAATAAGTTTTGCTGTAGCTGCTTTGCTTTTTTCTAAGATTTCGTCAGAATTCTTCATATTTTCATCCCACCTTTTTACTTTTTTGACTGACCGCAACTTGTAAGCAAACAACCCTATCGTCCCTAGCAACCCCGCTAACAACGATAATTATCCATTCTTGCTTGACGCAGGTTTTGAACAAATGCATTTTTGGTTCTTCTTAATTTTGAGTTCCAATATGAAATAAAGTACGTTACGTTATTCACCGGTACCCGGATGTTACATACTCGTTAGGCAGACCTTATTTATTCGTCCGTAATGTCCGTTGTACCGAACTTATAACGTAAATAACTATTACGAGCGTGTGTTGACGTGGGTAGATTGAATTTTTCTGAATAGGTTTTCATTTAATAATCAGTATGAAATATAATCATAGTTAACAAAAGTTTCTCCCGGATCATTTATGCTTTAGTTTAAGAATGTTACCGCTTCACGATATGATTTCTTTGTGTGTTTTTTTTACTTATAGAATTCCCGAACAGGCTAATATTTTCCTAACGTGCTAAAGCACTCAGGAACACTGGGAGGGTTTAGGGATATTGTTAGGCTGTCGAGAAATGCTTATGAATGGCTACCTTAAATTGACTTAAGTCAAAGTTTGGAGGAAAACAGGAACTGGGAAGTGCATTCCACAATTTGGTCGAATGTGGAAAAATGGAGATTGAGCCCGTTTAGTGTGACACGATGGAATTTTGAGTGCGTAATTATGGTGTGAATGGGCAAACCGAGTGTTCCTAGCGAAGATGGCCTGCGAAGGCATTAAGGAGTGTATTTCGGAGGCACACTTGCCATGGTAATAGCGATAGAACAAAGAGGGAACCGAAACTATTCTACTATGCTCAAGAGGCCGTAGGTCAGAAGTCAGAGCCTAATATCTCTTTTCTGGATGCGGTTTACCATATCAAGGGCGTATTAGGGAGCACTGACCCATAGGTGGGAATTGTATTCCAGATGAGGTCGAATTTGAGCCTTATACAGTAAAAAGAGTTGTTGCGGTGTGAAATAATGTTTAGATCTGTGTAGAAAGCCCAGTTTACGGGCAGCTGTTTTGTTGGCTGGCAAAAGGTGGTCAACACATGAAAGTTTCGATGATACGGACATCCCTAACATAGAAACAGAGTTTGAAAACTCGAGTTCCAAGCCATTCATATTTACAGCCGGAAATGGTCGGTTTTTCTTGGCGAACACAAGCCAACACTGCGTTTTGTCGGCGTTGAACGTGAGTAGATTATTCCTTCCCCATTCAAGGACACTTTCTAAGTCACTGTTGATTGAGGCTGACATTTTCACCTTAACATCCTGTCGCGGACTTATTGTCGCCGGAAAACTGAGAAGAACTACAATGCATAGAGCTGTCATCTGCAAAATAATGGTTCGGGTTAGTTGTTGAGGAAATGAGGTCATTTATGTACAGCAGGAAAAGTGTGGGAGTTATCACTGATCCTTGGAGTACTCCCGCATTAATAGTAGTTTCTTTCGAAAAGAAACTATCGACGACAACGCGTATACGTCTTTTGTCAAGAAATCTGGATATCCAATTGATGAACGTATCGGATAAGCCGAACGAAGTGCCAAACCTGGTTAAAAGCTTTTGGAATATCTAAAGCTACTGTTTCAGCGGACCTCTCTAATGTGTTATTCCAAAGTTGGGTGACATATGAAAGAAGATCACCCGTTGAACGACTCTGTCTGAACCCATACTGGTGGTCGTTTAAGAGCTTATTGGACTCGAGGAACGAAAGTAGTTTGTGGTTGATGGCTTTCTCCATGACTTTCGACAGAATAGAAGTGATAGCTATTGGTCGATAGTTTGAGGGATCGGTTTTGTCACCCTTTTTAGGAATAGTCTGGACATTTGCCAAATTTCACGATGAGGGAAACTCTCCAGATGACAAGGAAATCGAAAAGAGTTTGGATAATACAGGTACTACCTCGGGCTAGCATTTTTAAGTTTTTTTGAGTCAAGTTTATTGATATTTGATTCCAGGAGCTTGTAACGAAAGTGGATTGGTTTGAACACTGCTTAAAGTTTACTGAACATAGAACAAAGATCATCCTGGGAAAATTGATCTGATTTCTATCCTTCTTGCTTTCATTCATTTCCCGTATTTGAATAAATAATAAGTCTTGGGAAATAAAGTGTACCCAGCTGAGTCCGCGAGTCCGAATGATATGAGAACCATTACATACGCAAGAGACTGTTTTATATCAATTTTTTCCTCTTTCTTTAGGCAAACACTTGTGATGCTTTGTACAGTTAGAGATCGTAGTTGTATTATGTTTTATTTTTATTTAGTTATGACGTAGACCGGGCGGCTTGTTGAGTACCTCAGTCTACGAATTAGATGCAGGTTGTCCTCTCTTAATGTATCTCTTTTTCTTGTGCGCAAGCATGGTACATCGCTTAGAGATTTGCGATTGGTAGATATCGCTGCCCAGAAAATCATGCTTTTGTTTGTGGTATTACCTGATTTCAATTTTGCACAATTCATTACCTTGTTAATATGTCGTCGCAACCTTCCGTTGGAAGTTGGAGCAGAAGGGGGCTTATCCTTATTTCAAATATTCCTTTTGTTGCTGCAATGTTGGTATCTGGCTGTTAAATAACATTCCATGCTTGCCAATTGCCAAATTTTTTAACCTTCCAACCTACATATACATGTGTAGTATACCAAGTTATGCAATCGACTTCTTCACTATCGCCAATTCGACTTACTCGCTCAATTTGTGTGCGTGTGCATGTGTGTGTGCATGTCCGTATGCGTGTGCGCACAACTTATCCTTATTTCAGATATTCCTTTTGTTGCTGCAATGTTGGTATCTGGCTGTTAGAACATCCCATGCTTGCCAGTTTACACACATTTTTTAACCTTCCAACCTGGATATACATGTGTAAGTATAGCAAGTTATGCAATCGACTTCTTCACTATCGCCAATTCGACTTATTCGCTCAATTTATGTGTGTGTGCGCGTGTGCATGTGCGTGTGCGCAAAACATCCTTATTTCAGATATTCCTTTTCTTGCTGCAATGTTGGTATCCGTCTGTTAGATAACTTTCCACGCTAGCCAGTTTACACACATTTTTAACCTTGCAACCTAGATATACATGTGTAGGTATAGTAAGTTATGCAATCGACCTCTTCACTATCGCTAAATCGACTTATTCGTTCAATTTACAACGCCAAGATCGGCCATGATATCTCTGTGTGTGTGTGTGTGTGTGTGTGTGTGGTCGCGTGCGCGTGCGCGTGCGCGTGTGCGTGTGCGTGTGCGTGTGCATCTTACGTGTGCGTCAGCGTGAGCGTGTGCGTGAGCGTGTGCGTGTGCGTGTGCGCGTGCGTGTACGTGTACGTGTGCGTGTGCTGTGCTGTACGTGTGCGTGTGCGTGTGCGTGTGCGTGTGCGTGTGCGTGTGCGTGTCCGTATGCGTGTGCGCAAAACTTATCCTTATTTCAGATATTCCTTTTCTTGCTGCAATGTTGGTATCCGGCTGTTAGATAACTTTCCATGCTTGCCAGTTTACACACAATTTTTAACCTTGCAACCTAGATATACATGTGTAGGTATAGCAAGTTATGCAATCGACCTCTTCACTATCGCTAAATCAACTTATTCGCTCAATTTACAACGCCAAGATCGGCCATGATATCTGTGTGTGTGTGTGTGTGTGTGTGTGTGTGTGTGTGTGTGTGCGTGCGTGTGCTGTTACGTGTGCGTGAGCGTGAGCGTGTAGCGTGTGCTGGCGTGTGCGTAGTCGTGTAGGTTGTTGTGCGTGTGCGTGTGCGTTGCGTGTGCGTGTACGTGCGTGTGCGTGTGCATGTTATGTGTCGTGAGCGTGAGTCGTGTGCGTGTGTGTGCGTGTGCGTGCCCGTGTGCGTGTGCGTATGCGCGTGCGTGTGCGTGTGCGTGTGCGTGTGCGTGCACATGTGCGTGCGCTTGTGCGTGTGAGTGTGCGTGTCCGTGTGCGTGTGCGTGTGTGTGCGCGTGTGCGTGTTCGTGTGCGTGTGTGTGGACGTGTGCGCGTGCGTGTGCGTGTGTGTGTGTATGTGCGTGTGCATTTTGAAGGGTGCTTCTTCGAATACTACGAATACACTCAGTAATTTGAAGTTTCATATTGGCTTATGTAGTAGGCAAATCCCTATACACCTCCTGTTCCACATATCTCCACAGAAAAAAGTGCAGGGAGTGAGATCGGGTGATCTCGCCGGCCAAACAATGACACCACTGCGGCCTATCCACCGATTTTCGCGCCAAGTTTGTAAAACAGACGTACTCGATAATGATAGTGCGGCGGGGATCCATCATGTTGGTAATACATAACTTGTCGAGTATGCAGATTCACATTTTCAAGCAACTGTGGCAAATCTTCTTGAAGGAATTAAAGATATCTTTCGCCTGTCAGGGAACCATAGAAAAAGAAAGGTCCTACTACATCAGTATTGATAATACCACCCCACACATTCTCAGCCCACTGATGCTGGTAATCTACTTCCAGTGTGGATTTTCAACGGAGTATTAGTGACTACTATGTTTATTAACGACTCCTATGCTATTAAAACTTGCTTCGTCGCTATATAGCACAAAGTCAACAAAATTGGCTTGTTGGTTAATTTTGTTCAGAATAATATTGCAAAATGCGACACGAGTTGCGAAATCTTGCGGTCGTAGGCTTTGGTGCAAACACAAATGCTAAGGGTGATATTTATGTTTGCTTATAATTATTTGTATTGAAATTTTGCTCAGATCTACTTGTACCGCAATCTGACGAACACTTATGTGAGGATTTTCTTCTAAATTTAATAAAACTGTCAACTTGTTTTCTTCGTTTGCAACTGTACAATTTTCTACATATCTTTTTTTGTATGTAATATTTCCTGTCTCTTCAAATCGTTCTCGAAGAAGTTGAAACGCCTCATGTCTTTCATGTCTAGCTAAAAGGTACTTTTGGTTATAAATCCTGGATACCAACAAACAGTTCCTTTCAGCTTGTCCCAAAACGTAGATCATATTAATCAGCTCTTCTTTTGAAAAATTCATCGCACACTAAGTAAATAACGACGTCACTGTCAGATAATTATCTGACAATTCTTCACAAATTATTTATAATAAGTGGCTTTCATTTGTAAAGTTGTTAAGAAACAAAAAGACCTGTAACTTCATGGTTTTATAGCAATTAGTATTGTTTCATTTTTGTTTTTCTGTGAATTATGATATTGTTTTTATTTATTTTATATTGTGACAAATTCAGCAAAAATAAAAAATGTTTACAATTTTCAACTTTATCACTAAATAATTCAAAAACACCTATTCAAGGAATAGGTCGTAAAAAGTGAGCATCTATAGAAAGCCCGTAAAAAATACTATTCAAATCTGTAATAAAGTACAGGGTGTGCATTTTAAATAAATGAGAAAAATAACATTGAGCAAAATGGACCACCCTGTATATGCAACGAAAAGGGTCGATCAGACCATATCCAGCGACCTAAGGAAAGCGTCAGGGTGACGACCTTGATGCGAGTACTTCTAGTATGGATCAATTACAGGCAAACCATGGTACCGCGGCCTTTAACTTGAGGCGGGTGGGTAGGCGAATGCAAGCACGTTGTAACAAAACTCAAGTTCTGGATACTCTCCCCATACCGAGTTGACATATTAAAGGCGGAGAAAGCTACCCAATAAGGTAAGTGAATTAGTGTTATAGCGAGCTGCAGCTACTGGTATAGTGGATGCCAAGATAAGTAGCCAGTTGGTGGATTAATTTGACCCTATAGTGTAGCGAGGGTCTTACCTAATGATAGGTACATAATTGAGACGGTAGAGGGCTTTAGAGGTTACAAGCGCGAATGCCACGGTTGACTTTTTAAGGTGGTACCCATGTGAGGAAATGAATGTGACATAATGAATGTGACGAAACGAATGTGACAAGATGAATGCGTTTATATTATGTATTAAATAGTGTTGAATTGGGTAATTTCTTATCTTATAACAGAGTATTTGGTAGGTAAGATTAGAAGAGCATTTATATTATAAACCGTCGTTATACAATGCTTCTTAAACCATTTCTATTCATGTAAAATCAACTCACAGAAACGGTTATAGATAATTCTAGAAGGGTAAAATTTAACAAAACTGCAATATCACTGTAATTCAAGTATTCTTATGTAGTTTCCGGCACAGTATTTATGATAAAAGAGGTGACACATTGCACATTGCACAGGTGTCTTTATGGACACAGCATTTTTCCTGCGTACAAGCGTTTATTTTTATCATACGTTGAACTAATTGAAAGAATAGAAACTGTCGACGCGCTCTAATTACCTATCACCCGCCGTGACATTGCAAAATGTACCACACAATTTGATAAGATTGGCATATCCTATAATCAACGGTATAAAATATTTTGTACGTTCTATCACTGACACCTATGCTAAAATTCCTTTCTTGTGTTTTATTCCATTGTGAATAGGTGAAAAAGTAACGAGATCAATGCATTTATTTGATAGAAATGGCTTATTCAGACATAAACCCTGGTAAAACAATTATGGTTAAATGTATGAAGTAATAAATAATTGGTGTTTCTAGATATTTCCTAATGCCCGAGATGGTATTCAAAATGTCAATTCACCAGCACAATAGCCGTTGGTTAATAACGATAATACTTAAAGAAAGAACTGAAACCATCCTTCTATGCTCAAGGGACTGTATGTGACAAGTTAAGGACGGGTCATTTATAAGCCTAATCGCTCTCTTTTGAATACGATGAACGATATCGAGAGCGTATTGGGGAGCACTAACCCAAAGGTGATAAAAGAGGTAACACATTGCACATTGCACAGGTCTCTTTTATGGACACAGCTCAAAAACCATTAGAGCATTTTTCCTGCGTACAAGCGTTTATTTTTATCATATGTTGAACTAATTGAAAGGTGTTCTAATCTGGGTAAAATTACAGGGTGCCTCTTCGAATAGAAAATGTCGACGCGCTCTAATTATCACCCGCCGTGACATTGCAAAATGTACCACACAATTTGATAAGATTGGCATCTCCTATAATCAACGGTATAAAATATTTTGTACGTTCTATCACTGACACCTATGCTAAAATTCCTTTCTTGTGTTTTATTCCATTGTGAATAGGTAAAAAGAGGTAACGAGATCAATGCATTTAGTTTTATCAAAATAATAGTATAATATGATAAT
Organism: Vesta saturnalis; assembly: GCA_036346205.1. NCBI lineage: Eukaryota > Metazoa > Arthropoda > Insecta > Coleoptera > Lampyridae > Vesta > Vesta saturnalis. The sequence continues at coordinate 67,119 of JARFJB010000043.1, forward strand.
ATAATTTAATATAATATGAAGTAATAATATAATAGTGATGTTTCTAGTATATTTCCTAACTGCCCAAATTATACTTCCAAAACTTCAACAATACAAAATGCATGTATGGTTGAAAAACTTCTTTTAATGAAACAAAAATATACAAATGTAGCATTAAGTAGTTGAGTATATTATTCTGGATAATTCATCTATTCATAACTAGATATTTTTTCCCTAGAAACCTTGAAGTGTATTTCAAATAATTGTTTTTCTGTATGTAAAACTCATAATATAGAGACAACAGTAACACAACGCCTCACTCCATGCGTTTAAACAATTTTTTTGCGGAACAAGAAATATGCGTAAAAGAATATGAGATTCATAACCTTTAAAGTAAATCATTTCAAAAATGTACTGCAAATTTCTTTGTTGGTCTCCAAAATATGAACAAGTGTACAAGACCCGCAACGCACAACACTCTTAATGCTCATGCTTAATAGTGGAGCGAATAAAGCAAATTGCATGGTCAAAAATGATTCAAAAATAAGTGTATACCTGTAAATTGCCACTTGACCACTTATACTGCAGTTACAATCAAGTCCCCCCAATATTTCTGTGGCTTATGAGACAAGTAGAACCAGCCACTTATATACAGTCTGCTCAAAATAAGGATGAACAGCATGGGGATCTTGAAAACGGTAAGAGATACGAAGGCGGTTGAACTAGAGAAAAGTTGTATAATTTAGGGCATGTTCACATCGAGTTTGAAAAATTTCATTATTGTTTACCATTTACGAGATTTAAAACAAAATGTGACTTTTGGGTTTTTCTTTTTTCGGAATTCCTCCACTTATTTTAAAAGATTTTTAAAAACCAAAGGTACATTTTGGTTTTGAAGCTGAAAAACTCGGATTTTCATTTTTATATTTTTCATATATGAGTTAATTAGGCTTTTGTAAAATAACACGTGTTTAACATTTTGTTGAAAACTGTTTAGCTTAGTTTTATCGCGTTGGGATCGTTGTTATTTGAATTGTACGTATTTTAAGTTGTTTTTATTACCATTATTTCGTGGGTAATTTGTTTGGTTTTGTTTAGTTAATTTATATTTATAATTAATCAATAAGTATATGGAAAGACAAAATTTTACAAACGAAGAAAATTTCGATAAGTTGACATGCTACATCTTGTCCCACAGAAATTGTGTAGTTACTGAGCTGATGTATTTGGATAAATATCCTGAACGAAGGCAACCTGGTAAATCCATTTTTAGACGTTTCGAATCTAATTTAAAAGAAATTGGTTCATTTACAAATCCTATTCTATCCCGTCGAAAACAATCTGATCACGAAAGGCTAATACCGTTTTACAAGCCGTTGTTGAAAACCCTGAAATGTCGACAAGAAAAATTGAACATCGTACTGGTATAGCTAATTCTACAGCACAATTCATTTTAAATAAGATTAAGTTTCATCCGTATAAATTTCGAGTTTGTCAGGATGTTAGACCAACTGATTAGAAGCGGCGAGCAGGTTTTTGTGAATGGTATACTAGAAAATGTGACGAAGATCTAAATTTTCCGTTTAAAATAATTTGGTCTGATGAAAGCATGATAACCAACAATGGAATTTTCAACAAACATTATTGGGCAAAACAAAATCCTTATTTAAAAAAAGAATCAAGACGTCATAAATTTGGATTTAATACGTAGCTGGGTATTTTGGGACGAAGAATAATAGTGTAACAACCTTTTTTCATGTTGTACTAAATTATACTTTAATTTTAGATCTTTCATTCATTTAGTAGTAAATAAGAGAAAAAGTTTTTAAGTTTTGCATTTCATAGTACATATCTTTTAAGTGTAATATTTCATAAAGATTTATATTTCCTTTCCGTAAGAAATTGGATGCTGATCGCGCAAAGCGTGATAACTTAATTCTATGCGCAGATGCGTGGGGGACACTTACAGGAGTCACTCTGAAAGCCTCTATTAAATTCACTTCCTGCTAAATGTAATAGCATGAAGCATGTAGTTTTGAATTTTCCTAAATTTTAGTGTAAAGTGCCATCGGTTTAGATGGTAAGAGATCTTTTAATTCATTATATTTTAAATTAAAAACATTTGCTCCTTTTAGGCATTTTTTTAATGCATTCTTTTAGAATGACACTTTTGCATACTTTAATTTTGCATACTTTTAAATGGCACTTCGATTTTTCATTTTTTTCTTCATCTTTCACTTTTAAATTTTACCTTTATTATACTACTTTTTGGATTACATTTTAAATTGCAATTTTAATATACTAAAACCTCAAGAATGCTATAAATTTATTGGAAAGAAAATTTCTACGTATAAATATTAAATAATAAACTCCAGTAAGAGTGCGGCTGATAGCGTTATTACAAGATTACGCAATGATGATGTAGAAATGATATCATGCTGGTTGACCGCTCCGTATTCATAAGTAAACACAGGAAGTTGTCAAAAAGAATGTATAAAGGTATTTATGTAATGATTTCTTAGTTCTTTAAGCATAGCTATAAGACCTTTTTCTTTCCTCTCCTTAATCATCCCTTAATTTGGTAAATAAACATTATTGCCCATTGTTATTTTGTTTTATATTAATATAAAGCTTTTATTGTTCTTTAACTAGGTTTTGTTGTTCTTATAACTAAAGACAACATGGCGCTCGAGATTTCGTTTCATTATATTTTTATAATTTTTTTATATTGCATTTTATATTAATTAGTGAAGGGGAAATAATTTAGCAGATTGGAATCAAGCAGCATTCAAGGTATTTGAGAAATCCTTTTATTAGAACCTCCCTATCTTAATCTACCGACAGGGCCAACGGCAGTAGCGATTGTTATTTATTCATATTTTTTAATTAAATTTATTTGAACAATTGCTAATAGTTTAGAAGTAGCAGATTATACTGGCGTAATGTTATTATAGGACCTTTTATTTACCACAACTTAATTGCCGAACGATATCTGAACTTGCTAAGGCCTGATTTGGAAATGCCTTCGATGAATTACCTCTAGCACTTGTTAGCAACTGTTGGTTTCAACAAGATGGTGCCCCAGCAGATAATTAAAGAAATGTACAGAACTGTCATTGCGATTTACAGGAAAATAGATTGGAACTTACACTGCAGTAGCTCGGTCAACTCGATCACCCAATTTAAGTGCGTTGGATTTTTTTTCTGTGGGGTTACCTGAAAAACCAAGTGTATGATGGGAGTTTTGAAAATGAAGAGCAGTTGTTAGTATCGGTTAATACAATTTCACCGGAAATTCTAGACGGTGTTTTAAATTCTTCACTAAAGAGAGCTTACCTGTGTCTAGAAAATAACGACAACCTATTTGAACAGTTGTTGTAATTATTTACCTTTAATTAAATAGGTTTAAAAGATTGCAGTTGTTAAATTTGTACATAAAAAAATATTAGATAACGGAATGGATGCATGCTGTGTCAGCGATTTTGGAAATTGTTGTGTAATATTACTTCAGGTTGAAATAAATCTGCTTTATAATTCCTCATACTATTCATCCTTATCTTGGACACGTTATATATATATATATATATATATATATATATATATATATATATATATATATTTGCTACCACAACTAATGTATAATAATACTACGAAACAAATCAACTAAACAATAACTCAGTTCCGCTGTGGGACGGTAGCATAAAATCGTCCACACAACTCAGTCCGGGAGTGGAGAATACTTAAATTAATATGTTGTAAGAGACGATAAGGCTCAAGCGTATTTATTTTGTAGATGATAGGCCCTTTGGAGCCACAAGTTTCTTTCCCTGGAAAGGGCCAAATCAGGCATCTATCTCCCACAACGAGTCAAAAAAAAATTAATTAATTTAAAACATATAATATTTGAATAATTCAATATAATTAATTAGTAATGCAAAAAAAGCATATGAATAAATTTAGGAGTATTCGCGTTATAAAGAAATTTAATTAAATTACAATACTTAATTGCTACGTAACCTAACCGAATGTCGAGTAATTAATCTGAGCTGAATACGTGGTATCGGTCCTGTTCTAAGCGCTTGCGACGCACCTTGTACCTACGATCTCGCAAAGCGATCGATGTTAACATTTGAACTAATCAACAGTATTTCGTCACAGTGGACACAGATGGTTAGGGTAAGTAAATTGATTTCTAACAAAATTTACATTAAAATATACTATTATAAACCCCAATAATTATTATAAGTAATCACAGCAATTTTTAATATCATATGGAAAATGAAGGTTAAATTATGAAGGTAAGTATAACCCAACTTTTGACTAATTTTTAACAACCTAATAATGATATTTACACGTAAGCAAGACTACGTGCTACTATTTACATTGATAATTGATGTCCCTGATAACAGATTACCGAACTGCAAAGCCGAGCATACTTGTATGAATCGTCAAAGAATTACTAGTTCAATCTACTACCTTCTTTGCACAGCTTATCATGTTAGTATAAACGAAAAAAGATCTCAAACCTTCAGTTGACGGTTTCTCAATTTGAGTCACTACTAGGGCCCGAACAATATCAACAATCAAGTAGCGGAGTGTAGAGGATTGAGCAATTGCTGCCGGTCATACGTGAAAGGGCCTATGGTGTACAGGTCTTCAGAATATACGAATGATGTGTACCGCAAACTAATCATTACCCCAATTACCATTACGTTATTCAGGGAAGTTACCCTAACTAATATTAAAATGACGCACTGGTTAATGGTGAAGCTACGATACGGGAAGTTATTAATGTAGGTCTTTTTTAACAGGTAAGACAATGTAATTGATTTTAGATTACGAAAAATGAAGAAAACAAATGAATTCTTACCTAGATGTTATGGCTTCGAGATTAGAGAAATGCTTTTAATCTAATTAACCGAATAATGCTATTAGTACATTGATATTAGCATAATTAGAAAAAAAATGAAGTTTTTCTATTTGGAGATTATACGCACCAAAGAGATAGTTTTCCAAATCAAAAGAGATCCCAAGTTAGAAGTGTGACCTTCACCCCAAAAAACCGTCCTTAATGAGCACTAAGTTGGTTTTTGGAGTTTTCTCAGAAACCATTGGCCCCACAGAAAATTATATATGGAAGACACTGTAGACGATATCATATAGATCAAAGGCAGCTTAGTGGAATATGCCTTATACGTAACGCGCCCATAGCTCTCTCTCTCTCTGTCTCATGGATGGTGTGGAAACGAGCAGCAACACCAAAATAAGTTAAAATATTAGAAAAACAAAACCAAAATATTACACAAAAACATGCTTGTGCTTATATTTTGTAGTATTATATCAGCTGTTAAATCACTTTTGAGGACTATAAGTCGGAAGACGGCCTGTGTTCGTTTCTACCCCTTTTTTCAATCGGTTATTTCTAGAAATACATTGAATCAAATGAAATAAGCAACAAAATCTTTTCTGTAGAAAATTTTATGAGGAACATGTTCAATAAGTATACAATTTTTGTCCGACTAATAGTTTCTGAGAAAAATGCTAAAATGCCAAATTTTGAAAACTCTCCTTTTGGTGCGTATAACTTCCAAATGGCAAAACTTTCATTTTAAAAAACGCTCGGAGACGTCGATTTTTATTTTTGACTGCGGTTTTTTTAGTGGTAAAATTTTGTATGTAGGGTGGCCCAAAAATAAGTTACGACCACCAACTTGATTTTGTGAAATGGAAACACCTGTTTTTTATTCCATTTTATGAATTGCTTTAAATTCTGAGTAAATCTCATGTACCATGTCCTATATCTAAAGTCAACAGATCTCGAGGACTTTACAATTTAACGTATCAACAATTAAGACCGTATCAAGGAAGGCAGCCTTTATTTTCTGTCAAAAGGAACAATTTATTCAAAAAACACAACAACAAACCAAATGAAATGTTCAAAATGTACACCATTTGCGGCTTGACAATAGCCAAGGCGATGAATAAACTCTCTTTGCATGTTTTCAACCACTTCTGGAGTTATGGCACGCACTTCTCTTCTGATTTTCTCTTTCAATATCTCCAGATTGTTTGGCCTGTCTTTGAGATAACCCCATAAGAAGTCCAACGGGTTTAGGTCGGGTGACCTAGCAGGCCATTCGATAGGTCCTCTCCTTCCTATCCACCTATTAGTAAATGTTTCATCCAAAAATACACCATTTCGAAAAGGATAAATGTTGAAATTCGACGTCAGAAATAAATTGACATATACAACGAAATGAAAACGTGTACCTATTGTTTATGGGTCACCTTGGATACGATTATTTTGAAAGTGTTCTTGATAGTTTTATAAAGACAATATTTATTTTTTTTCGTAAATACCTCAAGATCTGTTGACTATAGGTATAAGACATAGTACATGAGATTTACTCAGAATTCAAAGCAGATTCAGAACATGAAGTTAAAAACAGGTGTTTCGGTTTGACAAAATCAAGTTGGTGGTCGTAACTAATTTTTGGACCACACTACATACAAAATTTTATCACTAAAAAACCGCAGTCAAAAATAAAAATCGACTTGTCCGAGCGTTTCTCCAAAAACTAACCCTTGAATTTTAAAATGAATTTAGACATAACTTCTGGGACTCACTGTATATGTACTATATACAACAAATTACTTTTAAACTTAATAGCCGAGAAGTGTAAATCCCACAGACAATGGATTAATATATAATTAATTAACACCACTCTAAAGTAACTTCTCTCTTTTAACTCAACAAAATACCCATTCTATAGTAACAATTTTAACCAGATTTTTCTGAGATTAACCCGAAGGATAACATTTATGATAATTTTGAAATAAGAAATGTTTAACTCAAGTGCCTTTGGGATAGACAACTCAAATTGCCAAAATGTAATTTTGCAAAGAATAATTATATAAATTGTGTTTTATTTAATGTAGGAATTGTTATAGTGGAAAGCAAAGATGAATAATTTAACCTCAACTAAAAAACCTTTTATTTAACGAACAAGTGTCATCTTTATTTGTTGAGCGATAAATTATGTTTCTTGGGCCTGTAGTGCGGTCTTAACTTCGTGCCCACGCCTCTTATTCTAATTGGAGATAAAATTGTCATATAATTATAACATTGAATAAGTAATACAAACAAGTACGAATAATTTTTCCGAGGGCTTTAAAGAATCAGGATTCTCGAAAATTCTTGCATATTAGTAGAACACCGACACCATCCCACTCCTTTTTTTACGTCACAAGCCCGCCCTTTCACTTTTTATATGCCCACGTGGGGACCGGTTTTCCACCCTTATTTTTACACGCTTACGTGTAGGACGTGTTTTTCACCACTATTTTGCACATCCACGTGGGGACCGGATTTTCTACCCTTATTTTTACTCGCTTACGTGTAGGGCGTGTTTTTCACCCTATTTTTGCGCATCCACGTGTGAGACCGCATTTTCAACCCTTATTTTTATATACCTCGTGTGAGACCGTATCCTTTCTTTCGAAGGCCCTTTTAACCCTAATTATTTTTACCGCTTACGTATATGACGTGTATTTTCACCCTATTTTTACACACCCACGTGTGAGACCGCATTTTCTACCCTTATTTTATATACCCTCGTGGGGACCGGATTTTCCACCCTTATTTTTACACGCTTACGTGTAGGACGTGTTTTCACCCTATTTTTGCACATCCACGTGTGAGACCGCATTTTCAACCCTAATTATTTTTATATACCCTCGTGTGAGACCGTATTCTTTCTTTTCGAAGGCCCTTTTCAACCCTAATTATTTTACTCGCTTACGTATAGGACATGTATTTTCACCCTATTTTGCACATCCACGTGTGAGATCGTGTTTTCAACCCTAATTATTTTTACTCGCTTACATGAAGGACCGTATTACCCTTATTTTTATGATTTCTTTTGGGGTTAAACCTTATGGCTGTATTAAGGACCTTTTGACAGCTAGGACTTTTTTGTGGTTGCTAACGTGAGGGGCTGGTCCTGGTCTTGGCTTAGAGCTGTATTTAGGACTGGAGCTTAGGGCTGGTCTAAGGATAAGTCTTAGAGTTTGGCCTTGGTGGTGGAGCTAGGGATAAGTCTTAGAGTTTGGTCTTGGTGGTGGAGCTAGGGTTTAGAACTGTATTTAGGGGTGGGGCTGTATGTAGAGGTAGGGATAAGTCTTAAGGTTATTTCTGATGGTATTAAGGTCCTTCTGGTAGTTTAGCCCCGGAGGCTGGGCAGACACATACGCATACAATAATTGCATAATTAATAAGATATTATTATTTAGTCTATTGCTTTAAAAGGGTTAAATGCTATTGGAGAAAACGTTTCTAATAAGGAGATGAGATAGCATCTGTGTTAAGGATTGATCTTGCGTGGGGGAATTTGAATGACAGTAAAATTTAATTATAGAACACTTATTTTTATAGTCATAATTTAAAAAAATCCTCAGTGAACTATAAAAAATTACTGACACTCCTAATGAAACAATTTTTTTTTTATTAAGTTAATTAAATACATTAACAGTTTGTGTTTTCTAAAACGCATATTAAAAACATAGTTTACCTGCATTGAAATAATATCCATCCGTCCGCTAAGAATGTTGTACGCCTTAATATTTTTTAAAGAAACTTAATGCTTGTGTTTTATAACTGTAATTAAAAATCTGTAAATAAATAAAGGGTTAACACCACACTTACCAGCTCTGTACTTAAAGAACGTTTTCGAGGCACTGATTTATGCGTGATGGTCACCGCTTTTGTGTTGCTTGTGTAATTAAACTTTCTAGATTGTGTAAAACCAGCTATTGGTTTCCCCATAGTGTAAAATATACAAACAACCTCATTGTCTTTATCATACTTACAGCAACATGCATTTACCTTTCTCTTAAAATAAAATTGTTTTGAAAATATTCGTATACGGACACACAAAGTGTTTTTATAAAAAACCATATTAAGTGTTTGGAATGTTTAAAATTCCATAATAATATGTAGTAAGAAATCACTGTTCACGTTTACTTTTAACTAATTACCGTGTAATTATATAACTTTGTTAAATTTAATAGTCTAAAAACCAATATAAATGGTTAATATAATTTCTAAAAATATTATTAGAGTTGATATGCCGTTTTATTTTAAGTAATTGTTTTCAATATATATAAAATGTGTAAGTGGACCTGTATTATTTGTTGTAATATGCGTTGTTACACCTTCTACTTACATAAATTCAACTTATACACGAATTAATAACGACCTCCACTAACTAGTTTATAACACAATCGCTATGTAGCGTATTTTTTATTTACACCGTACTTCTATAAACTATTAACGCTCCATTTTAATAGGGTGATCAACTATCTGAAAAAAGGTTTACTGTTAAAGTATACGATGAAGATCGTTTAAAGCAAACCTTGTATTATTCTTATATACGAATGACATTTCAAAAATACTAGTATAATTAACATGAAGGTTTATAAATCTACATCCAGACAAGGAAACAGTTTTAAACACAAAGAATTTATCTGTAAGGGGCAGACAATGCTATTACATAAGACGTTTTTACAAAAACGTGGTTATTCCACATTGAGAAAATTGTTAGTCATGAGAAACAAGCTGGTCTCGAAGTTAGCCTTGAAGTTAGCTAGTCATAGGTTTTGAAGTTTATCTTGAAGTTAGCCTTTGCGAGCAACTTTTATAAAAAATGTACACCTGAGTTTAAGTTGACGTATATTGGTTTATGAATATTTTTATTATTCTAAGAAAAAATGTTATTAAAAAATGTTTTCTATTAATTACCCTTTGTAGACTATATGCTTGATCTATACACGAAATTTTATTTCACAACAGCATACTCATTCTACCTTGAGAAAATTGTTAACCTTGAGAAACAAGTAGGTTTGAAACTCAAACAAATCCTGTTACCACTCTCGTCAATGTAGATAGATGTCCAATGCTGGTCTGGTTTGTTTGCAGGATCCGTGTTTACGATAATCGCGCACGGTCGAGGTGCGTGTCTGGGTAGTTGATTAGAAGCACATACAAGTCGAAAACACATTCTTCTTGTGGCTGGGGGTCGATTTCAAGCATCTCAACACATCGGCCGCATACATCTTTGTGGATTTTTTATCAGATGGGATTAATAGCAACGTCAACTAAACGTTTTAAAAAATTTCTAATCTGAAAATAAGAGTGACGTAATCTATTTTATTTTGAAATTTCATAGAGAGCATCACCATCATCGAAATTTTGAGATACTACCATCTCATCGTCTTCACCTTGAACGATTATATTGTAACCTATAAAGCAAGCTAATAACCCTAATAGTTTATCAGACATTATTACATGGACATGAGGTTAGTCCTAAATTAAATGGTTTCAACGCTGCTCTGGGAATGCTGTACACACTTAAAACCTTTAAGTCTGCTCGCCGAAGTTGTACCGTATTCACTTTCTTCAATTTTTATCTGCACTCTGTTTCGAAGCTGTAGTACGTTTTTCTAATACATAAACAGAATCTTCAATACTGAGATACGTGCAGCAGCAAAACACATTAGCTAGTTAGTTTCACCTCTATATTACTTTACATGCAAGCCTGATCTTATCATAAATAAACACATCTGTCAAAAAAAAGCTAATTAAACATAACTCCACGGCCAGGGTATAGCAAGCAACGCTTCCAATTATAGCTCTTAGTCAACACAATAGGGCCTACAACTACACACGTTCGCACGCACGCACGCACGTAAGCTCGCACGTACGCTCGCACGTACGCACGCACGTACGCACGCTCGTACGTACGCACGCACGTACGCACGAACGTACGCACGCTCGCACGTACGCACGAACGTACGCACGCTCGCACGTACGCACGCTCACACGTACGCGCGTTCGCACGCCCGTACGTAACGCGCAGGCACGTAGCACACACACACACACACACACACACACACACACACACACACAACACACACACACACACACACACACACACACACACACACACACGAGAGAGCGAAAACACGCTAAAGCGAAAAACTTGTAAACTTGCAAACATGAATCAAGACGGTGGAGCACCGCTAGAAAAAAACAGGTTTATTAACAAAACCGAAGGAAAGCTTAACGTTTTGAAAATATATCATTATTATTATTATAAACAACAATACATCATTATTATTTAATAACATGCTTTATCGGTTTTCTTCTTCTTCTTGAACCGTGAGTCGTCCTCATCATCATCATCATGATTTTGAGATTTGCCTTTCCCCTACCTCATCGCTCTTCTTTGTCTTCTGTGAACCATCATCTTGGATGTGAGATACACCCAGCTCAACCACGTCATCGCTTTCATCATTATCTTGAACGGTTATGTTGTAATAGTTTATTAACAAGTCAGTAAAATCTCTAATGTCCGCTGAGGTTGGCTCATAAACAGGAGAATACATTATAGTAATGCTCACTCGATGACAGTTACACTTTAAAGAGCGAAACACACAAGAAACGAGAACGCAGCTAGCCTTGGGTCTTGTGCGCAAGCGTACTCGTCAATGTTAGGGTAGAATCGGACATCTTCGGGGATGTCTGAAGTATTGACCTAACCACACTCTAACATAGCCCCTGGGGGTATGTTCATAAATCTAAACGCCTCTTTTATGGTCGAGGTATTTTCTCCTAAGATGCCAGAACGCAGCTGGCCTTTGGGCTTGTGCGCAAGTGTGCTCGTCAATGTTCGGGTAGAATCGGACATCTTCGGGATGTCTGAGTATTGACCTAACCACATCTAACACAGCCCTGGATATGTTATAAATCTAAACGCCTCTTTTATGGTCGAGGTATTTTCTCCTAAGACGCGTCTTGGAGAAAATACCTCGACCATAAAAACGTTAATTATAAACATATCCCAGGCTGTGTTAGTGTGGTATCAATCTCATTATTGTATGCGTATGTGTCTGCCCAGCCTCCGGGGCTAAACTACCAGAAGGACCTTAATACCATCAGAAATAACCTTAAGACTTATCCCTACCTCTACATACAGCACCCCTAAATACAGTTCTAAACCCTAGCTCCACCACCAAGACCAAACTCTAAGACTTATCCCTAGCTCCGCCACCAAGGCCAAACTCTAAGACTTATCCTTAGACCAGCCCTAAGCTCCAGTCCTAAATACAGCTCTAAGCCAAGACCAGGACCAGCCCCTCACGTTAGCAACCACAAAAGTCCTAGCTGTCAAAAGGTCCTTAATACAGCCATAAGGTTTAACCCCAAAGAAATCATAAAAATAAGGGTAATACGGTCCTTCATGTAAGCGAGTAAAAATAATTAGGGTTGAAAACACGATCTCACACGTGGATGTGCAAAATAGGGGTGAAAATACATGTCCTATACGTAAGCGAGTAAAAATAATTAGGGTTGAAAAGGGCCTTCGAAAAGAAAGAATACGGTCTCACACGAGGGTATATAAAAATAATTAGGGTTGAAAATGCGGTCTCACGTGGATGTGCAAAAATAGGGGTGAAAAACACGTCCTACACGTAAGCGTGTAAAATAAGTGGAAAATCCGGTCCCCATGGTATATAAAAATAAGGGTAGAAAATGCGGTCTCACACGTGGGTGTGTAAAAATAGGTGAAAATACACGTCATATGTAAGCGGGTAAAAATAATTAGGGTTAAAAGGGCCTTCGAAAAGAAAGGATACGGTCTCACGAGGTATATAAAATAAGGGTTGAAAATGCGGTCTCACACGTGGATGCGCAAAAATAGGTAGAAAAACACGTCCTACACGTAAGCGAGTAAAAATAAGTGGAAAATCCGGTCCCACGTGGATGTGCAAAATAGGGGTGTAAAAACACGTCCTACACGTAAGCGTGTAAAAATAAGGTGGAAAAACCGGTCCCACGTGGGCATATAAAAAGTGAAAGGGCGGGCTTGTGACGTAAAAAAGGAGTGGGGATGGTGTCGGTGTTCTACTCATATTTGTTAGCAAGAATGGTTTTCTTCAGTAATTTTGGTACTTGAATTACACAATGTTGTTAAATCTGATCATATTGAAATTACAACATAACATTAATAGTAACTAACAGTAGTATTAATTATTCTTTAACAAAAGTGTATTTATGGATTTTGTAATATTTTTTTGTAATTTCCATTAAAAAAACAGGTCAATCTTGACAAATACAAAAATATAAAATTGTTGAACATACTGAATCTTGTATAATTTTAAATTTTGTAATTTTAAAATTTCAAGTAAAATATTCAGTATTCAATCAAAATTTAAGAAAATCTTCAAAAAACACGTTAGGGAATTTAATTTCGTGTAATACACACTATAATTGCGGGATTACTTAGGACCATCCCGTGAATATCGCGATCGTACACAAAATGAGAATTTTGCTAACTTGTACGGTGCATCCCATTTTGGTTGAGACAGCCAAGTATCTCGGTTGTTGTTGAAGATAGAACCTTGCGGTTTTCGCGGTCCTGTGCCACTTTTTTGTGAAACTCAAGATGTCCTGAACGGATTTTTCCTAACTTCTTTCGTTCATAAGTTACAGGGCGTTTTTGGACCCCTCCATATCTACGAAGTTTCTCAACGATAATGTCAAATTGAAAACTTATCCCATAGAGAATTTTATCTAGAATTCAGTGGCGCACTCAATTTTTTTTTTCGGGGTATGGTTATGGAGATACGACTCAAACTTATGATTTTTTCAATGGAACACCCTGTATTTTATCACCTCATTAAATTCCTTGTTTTTTTTTCCTTCAAAATGATATATAATATACAAACATACATTCTTCAAAAATGCTCCAAAATCACTAAAACATTGATTTTTAATAGTAGGCTATGGATTATATACGATTTTTCCATGAAAGGAACAAGAACAATACTAACACTAATTCACTAACAAAACACAAAACGTAGGTAACTAATAGCAACAAATAAATAGTAATAAAAAGTTCATAATGTAGAATAAGCAACTAATTAAATATTTACTCATACTATTTCATTTCGAAATTATTCGGTAACTTATTCATCGAATTGTTCAAATTGATGTCCATTTTCCCTAACACACAATTGACACAATTTCTTAATACGTCTTAATGCATTTAAAATTATGAAAGGCCGATTTTGTAAATTCTGGAAAACTGCCTCTGTTGTGCATGAAGTTCTTCAATATTATTGTGCCTCTTACCGTATATTTAATTTTTCAAAAAAACCCACAAAAAACAGTCCAACACTGACAAATCAGGTGACCTTGTAGGCCACCTAATGGGTCCATTTATTGTTGCAATCCAATGGTCCTGGAAAGTTTTTTCTAAAAACGGCACAATCAACCTCGAATTGCGGGCAGAGACACCGTCTTGTTGGGAGTAAATGGCATTAAAATAGGCAAGGGGACCATTCTCCAGGAATTCTGGTATTACTTCTTCTAAAATTGCCAAGTAGCTATTCGCGTTGAGAGCTCCTTAAAAAATGCGGTATTTTATTGATGTCCCCAATAAGAAACAGGCTACATTAAAACCAAATCGACCCTGTTGTTGTTGCTCAAAAATTAGGTGTTGGTTTTCATCATACCGGTGCCTTGTATTTTGCCTGTTAAATAAACCGACACTGCTTATATGGGCTTCGTCTGACCATATGACTTTACTCGCAAAATTATTGTCCCTTCGAGTTTGGTTCAAAAACCAATTACAGAAATTCACACGCCTCGCTACATCACCAAGGTATAAATGCTGGACAATATTCACTTTGTAGGGTTTCAATTTGTGTTTTTTTTTAATCCTTTGTACCCGTGATCGGGGAACGCCAGTGTCATTTTCTAACTTCGTACAAGAAGTCTGAGGAGAGACACGGACGCTGGCTAAGACATTTATTTCATCCACTTCATTATTTTTCTTGTTATACGTCTTGGGTCGGGGTTTAGAATACGCACCATAATTGAGTTGATTATTCTTTAGTCGAAATATCGTTGCTCGACTAGGTTGACGCCTCTCTGGGTATCTAACGTTTTAAAAACAATATGTCATATAATGTGTTATTGTAAATTACTAGTTTACCTGTTTAAATATAATTCTAATGCTTCGTAAACATTTTCATGGCATTGATTGAAACATTGTGTGATATCATACTTTGCGTTGTTCTGAAAAAATCTTTCAGCCATTATAAAATTTCACAAATTAAGAAAATCGCCAAACACAAACACAATAAAACGTATCAAAATTTATCATCATGACAGCAGATGTGTTGATTTCTCCACAGCCGCTTGATAAAACAATGCTCCAAAAGTCAACAACAGTGTTTGTAGCATCCATAACCTACTATAAAAAAATCACAAATAATAATCTCTGTAGTAAAACTTTGAAATCCATGGCACTCTATTAAAATTCAATGTTTTAGTGATTTTGGAGCATTTTTTAAAACTTCATGTTTATATATTATATATCATTTCGAAGGAAAAAAATAAGTAATTTAATGAGATAATAAAATACAGGGTGTTGCATTGAAAAAATCATAAGTTTGAGTCTATCTCCATAACGATACCCCGAAAAAAAAATTGAGGGCGCCCCTGGATTCTACGTAAAGTTCTTTATGGGACAAGTTTTGAATTTGACATTATCGCTGAGATATGGAGGAGATCCAAATTGTGGATTTTCTTAAATACCCTGTAATTTATAAACGAAAGAAGTTAGGCAAAATCCGTTCAGGCCATCTTGAGTTTCACAAAAAAGTGGCACAGGACCACGGAAACCGCAAGGTTCTATCTTCAACAACAACCGAGATATCTGGCTGTCTCAACCAAAATGGGATGCACTGTACACTATGTGCAATTAGTATATACTGCAATAACTATCGACCACTAATATTATTAATTTTTCAAGTATATCGTCTTGTTACTCAAAGATACATTGGGTCTCACTTCAATGCGTTGTATAACCTCCAACTAATTAAATTCGTAATTAAGTACATACGATGATAATAATATTTTTGGTTTCCGTCCATAAAATTGGAAAAAACGTTATTTACACTATTTACACTCGAATTTAATAATGTTTTTTTAATTGTAATGAAAACTTACTTCTCTTCGACAATATGTGGGCCACAGCCTGTACACTCTCTGAAGATATTTTCAAATATGGTAACTGTTCTCCTTTAAAAAAGTCTCGATGTACCAAAAGTAGTTCACTTCGATTATTAATGATACAGTTACAAAACGTCAACGTTCTTTTGCACCTATCACAATTATATTTTTGTATAGTTTTATAATTATGCCAAATATCCCACAAAATACACAACAGCACACTCACACAAAGTCACACTTTTTGCAATAATACTGTTAGCTGAATAAACTGTACGAGAAGTACTGTATTTTGTGTCTCTTCCCTCGACAGACTGATTGAGTTGAGTTTGACAACTTGCGATGTGTTCTTGTTTACATACATTGCTTAACGTACCACTAGCGTTATTGCATAAATTATTTTCAAACTCTTCAGAATCGTCCATCAATTTCACAATTGGAATTTTCTGATGGAGTTTGTAACCTAATAAACATATTAAACCACAATTCTTGTCGAAAACTCTTGGCGCTAGGATTATAACAATATCCTCCTCTTCTTTTCATAAAGGAAAATACATTTTCCAAACGATCTTGATTTAACATACTGGTTACCAAGCGCATTTAATTTTTTTTTTCAAGGTTTTTCCATAATATAATAGTGGCTAGCAAGGAGAGACAAAACCCTTTGAACCAATATGTGCCCCCTTTAATGACACACTTTTTCCGTACACGTGGTAAGTTTTCACCCATTTTAATGAGTTCATCAAACATTCTTCATTAGGAACATATTTAACTGTTAAATGGTATGCGGCTGTTTAAAATATCAAATAAATTACTAATTTTTCTCAGAAACTCTGTTGTATGAAAACTAGTGCTCTTTAACTCACCAGTTCTGATAACTGTCTCAATCAACGCAGCAAACGAATTTGAAAATATTTGTATAGCGCATTTTACCCGCTACGTGGACGTCGGTAATTTTCACCGCAGCTCTTACGCACGATAATTTATCAAGCTCGTAAGAATTACGTATGTCACCCCACGTCTCCTTCCCTTTATCGTCGTATTTAACCTGTGAAAGCAAATTATTACGGATATTTCCGATGTACTGTGTGTCCCGATTTCCATGTTTTAGTTGTTTTTTAAAAACATATTTGTTATTATTAAAGATAGAAGGTTGCAGTTTTTACATTCACGTACTAGTTTGTTGGCCTAGATATCAAGGCACAATCGAAAATTTAGTATCTTCTTTAGCTTTCGACTTATGGCCAAACGTCGATATTTCTACACTTTCTTCAAGGTCTTATACCTCGCTTAATACTATTGTACTGATATTATTTTGTCAACGGTACATACATTGCGAAGTGCCGAATTCAGTTGCCTGCTTAGAATTTTTCTGGGGTGCCGTTTTTAAGTAATAATATAAACTTGCACTTTTTTAAATGAGAATTATAGTTGGCTTGGTAACAATCAGCTGCAGATCTTTCTTGGCTTTTCCAAAATATAAACATCGAGATATTTATTTTTAAAACTGACAGGTATAACAAGGACTTTCTGGGAAAAGGCAAGATGAGCATCCTAAATTCCGTATACCGCAGAAACGGAACAATTTCAACATAAACTATTGTTTGAACGGTCATCGTTTCAATAAATTATTGTTCAAAGTATGTTGTGAACAAATTGCTGTGAATTTAATATTTTTGCAAATTTATTATTGCTGCAACTGTAATGGGGAAACATGGTGAGCTATGAAAATTTTGGAAAATATGATATGATAAAAACGTTTATAGAAAGCAGAGAAAACGAAAAATAAAGCTTCCCAGTTATATTTCTTTTTGACCGGTATCTTCGTACTTTCGCCAGTGTTGTCATAGTAAATTGCTTAAATATCACTTATTGTAGGTATCCTGAACTGCGTCAGTAGAATGAGGCCATCTCAAGAAAAAATGGAGTCGGGAAGCCACGCCACCGTGGACGTGGCCATTTTCCACCGCTATTTTGACGGCCTAGATGGAATTTTCAACCCCTTGATGGTGTTTTCAACCCTTAAGACAGATATATGCCCCCGGAACTTGACTTCGGACCTTTTCCCCTCTGTTATGGACCACTTATATTGATTTCAATTATTAGTCATAATCAAATTCCCCCAACCATTTTGTTTTTAATTGTGTCATAATTAAATTGTTAGGTAGTCGCGTGGGCAGGTCAAAGTCCAATTGTTTTAATTATGACGCATAATTAAAGTGTTTTGGCGGGAAATTTTAATTGTATTCTAATAAGAGTATTGACACTAACTTGCAAGACAGGTATATAACGCAGGAACTTGCTAACGGGTCTTCGCCACCACTGTTACGGATTACATTTTAATTTCGAGTCATAATTAAATTCCTGTCACACTCCTTTTGTTTTGATTATGGGTCATAATCAAAGTCCTCCATCATTTTGTTTTTAATTATGCGTCATAATTAATCGTTAAGTATAATCAAATTCAGTAGGGTTTTACACAGACAGGTTTTAACCAGGAAAAGCAAGCCATGTAAACAAGGCCGACCCGTAATTACAATTTCAAGGTCCTTTCACCTTTCACTATTCAATTACGTCTATATTGTGAGGGAAAACCCATTAATCACCTAATTACGTAAAGGCAAACACGTTGACTTTCATTACCAATTTTGATAAAACAATAACAAACTTTCACTTTCAATTACAGCTATGCTTGAGAAAAAATGGCAATCTGTTTCAGCAATTTATGATGAATATGTTCAAACTGTATTTTTCTATTTCATTTTGATGGTTTGTTATTATTTTTGTTGTTCGTATATTTTGAAATTGTTCCTGTTTCTGTGGTGTACTAATTTCATGATGCTTATCTTTTCCTCTTTCCCAGAAAATATTCTTGTTATATCTGTCACTTTTAAAAATAAATATCTTGATGTTTATATTTTTGAAAAGCTAAGAAAGAACTGCAGCTGATGGTTGCCAAACCAACACTGATTCTCATTAAAAAAAATGAAAGTTTGTACTATTTCTCATAAACCGCACCCCATAGAAAAATTCTAAGCACGCCACTGAATTTGGCACTTCACAATATATAAGTACCGTTGACAAAATATATCAGTATAATAGTATTAAGAAAGTATAAGACCTTGAAAGAAGTGTAGAAACATCGACGTTTGCTATCTATAAGTCGAAAACAAAAGAAGATACTAAATTTTCAACAAAGGTCAACAAAGTAGTACATAAATGTATAAACTGAAAACTTCTATCTTAATAAATAAAAAATAATAAAATAATAAAAAACATCTCTAAAAAACAACCAAAACATCGAAATCGGTGCACACGGTTTTTTTACAATAAAGTAAGATTCATGATCCGTGACGCCTAATTCTTGCAGGGCAGCTTGATCACACCTGATCAAACGGATTAGTTGTCTTCGTTACTATGGTCATGTTAATTGATTTTTGAAACCATTACAATTGGTTTCTTGCACAATTCATAATGTAACAAAAAACATATGGCTAAATAGTTAGATACTTAATCCTTTGTTTCTATATGGTATGAAACTAGAAGGAATCATACCTGTATTCAAGATTAGTTAATAACCTCATACCCTGTACAAGCAATTTAAAGGCTAATTTATGCACCATTTAATATTTAATCTATCCGTCACGTAACTAGTTGACCGTATAACCTCACTTTTACTTTTAAATTATAAATGTTAAATCTTTCATATTAAATCTTAAATGTTACATAAACCATATTTACTGCGAATCACGTAAAACCAGTCTCAGTCCATAATTTTATACAGTTTCAGATTAACTAATTTTAAATTATACCTAAGGCATCATGCGAATATTTTTGTTAACAAATGTCGAATTAAATGCATTTCTGTTTATGTATCTAAATAACCACCTCAAAAAGTGAATGAAAGGATATAAATTTTTATAGCTTTTACTCGTTATTATTGAATACAAAATTGAAGTCACAATTAGAACAGTTATTAAATACAACTGGTGTGCTTGCTGAAACAGATTTCTTCAATATAATCTTTTCCCTGTGAGGCATTACAACTACAGCTGATACTATAGCAATTTCACGTACTTCTCCATATAAGATTTTGTTAACAAACTCGATTCTGGACGGAATGTTCCACACATGCTTCAGTAAAGGAAGACGAACGCTATCTACATGTCTTATAAAACCTAAAACACCAACAAGAATTTTCGCAATCTTACAGGGCCAACTTCCTAGTGCATTTCTGCTGGAGACTTTTCCATTTCGCATTTCCAAAAATAACTTGGACGATATAAATTTTCTCTTAACACCAAATATTTTTAATAAATTTGTAAATAATTATCTCTTTCAACTGTGTGATTGGTAATTGCAAATGTTGTGGGAACATTGGTTTTAGTATTAAGGATATTGACTATAGTAAGCGAACCATTACCTTGAATATCTTCCAATTTCATATAATAAAGTTCTACTCGTCTGCACGCATCCGTTATTCAAATATCATGCCCACTTTCACAATTACAATCAATACATCATCTGGAAACTCGTTTAAAAATCCGTACATGTGTTCCCTTAAATACACTTTCGATTTTTTCAGTCATTGTCCAATGTTCTTTCGTTGGAGAAAGTCAATCAAAGTTGAAGATGTTGAAATTAATTGAAATACACACAATGTGACGCGGGATTGAAATTATTTATGTTTACTCACACCCATAGCAACCAATACAGTGTTAATTAAAACTCAAAGCAATGTAACTTCGGAAAAAGTGTCACGTGTGGTTAAAATTTGTTGTAGATTCTTTCGTTTCTAGAAATTTAGGATATTTAAAATACTATATGTAGGAATTGTAGGAGGAAATTCGGTGCTTTATCGTTTCAGATTATTAAAAATTTAGATATATTCAGTATAAGTTTTGGAAGCTCTAATTTAGTTACAAATTTTTACTTTGTTTGACGATGTCTCGATTTATGACAAATTGGAGACCCAGTATTGTGAACGAGGTATTTTTCTCGAGAGAAATTGGTGCTAGTGACGTAATTTTTTCAATTAGGTTCCCGAAATTCATCTCGTTTTTACCGCGCTTACGATTCAAAGAAATGATTTTTTATGACTGGTTATTTGACGTGAAATTTATGATGGCTACATCTGTTGAAATCGTAAGAGAGTAAGAGAGCTGTAAACGAGAGAGGTTGGACTCAGAACGCGCGCGATGTGATAGTGGGATGTACTTAATTTGCTTATCTTCTACCGGGGTTATTTGAAGTTCTCGTAGAGTCTTTTCCCGTTCACCCTTTGTGGATTTTGAAGAGTATTCCGCCACCCCGCTGACATTATAGTGTTGTTTATCGATAGTCAGTAGTGACATTTATACGGGTCCTTCGAAGAGGAATTAGTGCTCTTCCTCATTTTTCGATTATAATCGCGTTTTTTGCGGATTCTTAGATTTCAAGTTCAGTACAATCAGTGCCATCTGCGTTCACAGCTATGCAAACAGATAGAAAAATTGCTGTAAATACAAATTTTCGCTTTAATAAAATGTGTAAAGGATAGGGAACGTTTTATAAATAAATTAATGCGTATATATATTATACCAGGTGATACAGTTATCATTCACTTCGTGTTGGTTTAAATAACTTTCCTTGCCGACTGTGAATTGCTATATACGAAGCGGCGTCAGGCGAAATTCAGAAGAGTTGGCTTCCACCGATCCATTACCTAGAGGGTCAATTAAACGAAACTTTCCTACTGCAGTGCAAAGGAAGAGGGGGACTTCAGATTGGTCAGTTGATGTAAACATTTGTACAAATCAAGGTAATTGCTTCCGTAAGTCTACTTTTGGTTTTGATGATGATTTTAATAAAGTGTTTTTGTTTTTGTTTAATTGTATTTATCAGGCGGATGAAAACGGTTTCTTTCGTTTAGTTTTGCATAAAAGCCCTTTAGGCGAATGAGATTAAAGTGTATTCACTCGTGATCATTTCATTATATTTTGTGCGCTATTTTTATTATACTCTTTTTACTGTCTGCTAACATTTCATACATATTAGTCAAATTTATGTTTCCAACAATAGTAATATTCCTTTTTGCTGTTTATTAAAATTAAGGTACTAAAGCATACGTTTGGGAATTTGAACCTTGAAAGCGTGAATTATTTCATTATTGTGACTTCATTCCTTTGTTATTGCGTTATTATTATTTAAAAGAGTAGATAATTTTTTATTACAAGTTTTGTTATGAACGAATAAGTTCAAAGGTAAATATGTAATTAAAAATTATTATTAATTTTATTGAAACATAAATAAAAAGTTTACCTCGAGTAGGATTTGAACCTACGACCAGTACTTTGCTAGAGTACAGCGCTAACAAACCGCGCCATCGAGATTCAAGCCCCAATCGATGTAAATTTTGTCTTTATATACGTAGACCTGATGTAAATTCTAAATATAATGAGATTACAATCAAATTACTTATATTAATAGAATGTGAGCCTGCAATACCGCAAGAATTCATACATACCAAAGCAACTTGACTAATATTAATTTATTACAAGTTTTGTTATGAATGAATAAATTCAAAGGTAAATTATGTAATTAAAAATTATTATTAATTTTATTAAATACCTAAATAAAAAGTTTACCTCGAGTAGGATTTGAACCTACGACCTGTACTTTGCTAGAGTACCGCGCTAACCAACTGCGCCATCGAGATTCAGGCCCCAATAGATGTAAATTTTGTCTTTATGTATGTAGAACTGATGTAAATTCTAAATATAATGAGATTACAATCAAATTACTTATATTAATGGAATGTGAGCCTGCAGTATCGCAAGGATTCACACATACCAAAGCAACTTGACTAATATTAACTTATTACAAGTTTTGTTATGAACTAATAAGTTCAAACGTAAATATGTAATTAAAAATTATTATTAATTTTATTAAATGCATAAATAAAAAGTGTACCTGGAGTAGATATATTGTTTACCTTCAAGTTACCGAGTAGTTTATTTATTTTATGGGAATTTTGATTCATGCAGCTTTACAGTGACAACGTTCAATTATTTGAATGAAAGCTTTAATGTCACGATTGATGAGAATTTCTCTATTGGAATATTTGCTATTTTGAGTTTTGTTAATATAATTCCATTTTAAGAGACAAGTTTCGTAAGGTTTAACGTAACGTAAAAGTAGAGTACAAAGATCGTTGACCGATCATCTGGTTATTAGCACGTCATTTTATTGCAAAATCGTACCGGGTGTTAATGCACCGATTTACCTATTTTGTGACAAAAAGGTAAGCGATTTTTTTTGTTTGTTTGGAACAGCTGTGAACCATTCCATTTAGGTATTACGACCCATATGTCGACGCTTATAAACATTCCAGCTCCCATATAATTTATGACAAATCCTTATTGTGTTTTACGTATTACGAACTATCTTAAAGGCAAAAGGCAGTACCACTCCCACCCCGTTAGTCCACTGATCATCCTGCCCTTTCCTTATCTCTTGCTTCCGATCTACTGCCATTATCGCCCGTAACAAAAGCTTGGTGTATAAATGTAATAAATGCATTTTTATGTTTGATTGTAAAAATGTATAACAAGAAAAAAAATAACGAAGAGGAAACTTGTCATAAACTCAGTGGCACACAAAAGGAAACCTGATGTCCATTCTTCATTGTCTCCAATAAAATTTCTGGTAGAACGATTCCAATATGCTCTTTTCCAAAACTTACTTGCCGACAACCAATCTCAATATTCCCTTATCCGAGCGTTTTCTAAACTAAACCCTTTTTTGACAAAAGAGTTAGTTCCATGGACAAACAACAACAAAATTTTAGTAATTATTAATTTAAAAAAACCGCGTGAAATTAATGAATTT
The DNA here is from genome assembly GCA_036346205.1 of Vesta saturnalis. Classification (NCBI taxonomy): domain Eukaryota; kingdom Metazoa; phylum Arthropoda; class Insecta; order Coleoptera; family Lampyridae; genus Vesta; species Vesta saturnalis. Next base: position 91,045 of record JARFJB010000043.1, read on the forward strand.
CTCGATCTTCTTTGCGACTGCTGGACTCTACTTAAAACTTCTAAAACAAATACTACCCAAAGGCTTACCAACAAGTATTTTGGACAACATTACTTTACATGTTTTCGAAATAGACATTATCATGATGGTTTGCAATAAACTAAAAGTTCAAATCATCAGTTTTGGCCAATTTTGAGGTTGTTTGACTAATTTGAGCAGTAACTCCCCTTTTGTGATTAGAATATTTTGCAGTGATCAAAAACCTACTATGTATCAGAATTATTAAAATTCCTTATAACAGAATACAAGGCTATAACATTTCTCTGGAGTTCTGTATTACAATAAAACGTTGAAGGTTAGATTTCCATAGTTTGTATGTGATCCACCAGCCAAATCATTTGTTCCGTGTATGAAGGGCACAATTCGTATTATGGTTGGATCACTCAAGGGGAATTCATAAGAATAGAGTAAATTTTTTGAATGTAGATAGTGTTCTCAGGACTAATCCTGAATTCTGTAATAATACGTATGATGGTTGAACTAATTTAAGGTTTGCAGATTACAAAACACATGAATAGTAATGAATTTTGTCTCTTACCAAGGTCTATTTTGGAAATTGATAGGTGGAAATGTTTAGCACTACGACAGTTTTTGTGATACACTGGCCACATTGTTTTGGAAAATCCCATCAGTCCTCAATTTACTCATTTTTAACACTGAATTGTGCTATAAGAAGCAACCCCCATTCTTTGTGCAGAATAAAATTAATATTCTAATGAACAGCTAACTTACTTTATTACAATTTTGAAAATCTTCATGGACTTGAGTTTTTCATGTGTATATTCGATAATGTCCTGATGTATGCTTCTATAGACCATTTTGCTGAATACAAAAAAGAGAGCATATACAGAAATCCAAATGCCACAACATAAGGATTGAAGCACAAAATGAAAAAGAAAATGTTTTTAAATTCAAATATGTTGAATTGGATTGTGGATCAAAAATCAACCACTGTGTGACAAAAAAATTAAAGTAGTAAAAATAGATATGTAACATGATCTGAAAAATTCAATATTTTCGTACCGTGGCTGTCAATAAAATCGCGTACACCACGGACATATAGCAACCTGATTTTTGTATTTCTTGTATCTTGCAAAAAAGTATTTTTAAATTTTGGCAATATTTTTAGAAAATAGGTCAATACTGATCCAATAGAGAGGATTACAATTTTATCGTTTTTTGTCAGTTGACTTTTTGATACTGATAGTTGAGATTCGTTAAATGTAGCCAAAAAATGGTGTACGCGTTATTGACGGTCACTGATATTCAGAAATTTGTACTCATTTTGTAATGGTTAGATTTTTGGAAATAGTTTTATGTCTTACATGAACCATGGGTTTTAATGAGTTTAGTATATTTTTTTTGCTTTCATAACAAATCCGTGTGCTCCTTTTCCTTAAATAATTTATTTTAAAAAAGGCGAGCGTTGTTACCGTTGTTAATATAATACATTTTTTATTTATATTCTATTGAAATCACAATTTGTTTTAATTCATCTACACTGGTACATGTCCAAACCGCACTAGGGGTCGAGTATACTTACCGAAATAAGCGGGTTGCTAAGCCAGCTACAGTGGAAATGCGCGTGGTCAATATAAGGAGTAAAATTATTGAAAAATTGTTTCAAACACCTTATGCTTGCCATTAATCTACAATTCACAAAGCTCAGTCCGGGAAAAATTGTCTTTAGGCGCTAACACAATCTTAAATTTTGCTAAAATAAATAATCTTAGGCGGGATGGTAAATCTGACTGTGGAAGGCAGGATTTGCAGCCTATTCAGTAAAGCCATTCACCATTCTAATTCAATTACACTTCAAAATAATTTGATCCAAAAGCTTAAGAAAATTCTGAAATACACGAGTCGTCATAAACTTTTAAACACACCCTGTAAAAATAAAAATCCCATATCGTAAGACATTAATTTGAATACTTTTTAAGTATCCTTCGTATAGCTGTAAATTTATATCTGTCATAAAACTTTGAATTAAATAAATATTCCCAATTTAGAAAACTCTAAATAAAATACACGAAATCGGTTTAACAAGGAACTGTTATCTCAAAAAAAATGTTCGTTAATTGCTGAATAATTCAAACATAGAGCGGTTAGTGCTTGTATCATCAATAATATCGTTATATTTTATTACATTACTACTTTATCTTTAAAATCGTATTTAGACATTCATTAATAGGTTTAAACTTTAATACTTCAAAACTATAATTTACGCTGAATAAAAAGTAATAATAAGTACTTTGTTAGTAGTGTTCTGCGTGCTCGATCTGGCTCATTATGCAATTTCCAATCGATCCTTCGAAAATATGCAAAGCGTAATTTCACTTTTAAGGAGGTGTAACCAGTTAGGTACACAATGGACACAAATAAACGATACAACGGCGTGGTTTAAAAAAACCACCAAACACATAAATACGTTCAGACTAAAATTACTCAATTCCTAAAACTAAAAGCAACAAAATAACTAAACTTCTATTACCTTTTTTTTCTTTGAATGGGCCGTAATTAATGCAACAACAAAAAAAAATGTACTTAAAGGATAATCGTACTTGTTTTTGTTCAATAAAATCTAAATCTAATTCTTACGTATTACGTTAATTAATCCTTGTTCGGTGCGGTAGTTGTAGTCCATATGATTTGCTTTCGTAATCCTCTATATATTGTTAGATGCACTATGCACAAAACACAAGAGGTAGCCGTTATTCGCCGTACACACTCGGCTGTAGTACTCACTAACGCAATGTCTACGGTTTGTTCACTCGCCGTACCTGGTATAGGGGCTCTTTAGTATCAATTACACCAACTTACATTACGCGTGCACAAAAAAATTCTTTTCGTGCAAACTCATTTCAGCTACATTCAAAACACGTCACATACGTTATCAAAATACTACATATACACGGTGCATCAAAATAACCTTACAACACCATTATTAAATGTTTTCTTAAATGGTGAATACTATGTATTGAGTTGTCCAATGCTATTGATTCAAGAAAATGCTTGCTTCGGGCATTCCAAACAAAGCATAGAAGGGAAAGCAATTATAAATGGTATGAAATCAGACACATTGTATTCTTCTCGGCGATATTAAAATATGGTATTGTTAGAATGCTTCATAAACGTTTATATTACAAAACTGATGGTTGATATTCTTTATAGCTACTTATAAAAAGCATTGTATTACGAAAAGACAAAAATCTGGAGTTTCTCTATTCAACATTCCCGTATAGATACATAAAGGTATTAACAGATTTATATAATTATATAATAAAACTCAACGTACACTGCAAGAATGAAATAATGTTTTGGTGTTATGTATTATACTTTAATTCTACTCTCAAAGAAAAACTACAATAAGCTTCGTAAGGATTTTAACTTTTTGATTAATACAAATTTTAATAGCTTTTCCAGATGCACTAATTCCTAAAGTTTTGAATAAGTACGCCATTTTAAAGTGTAAATGCGTATTGAAATAAAATTTAAAAACAATTTTAACAAAAAAAAAGTTACTTCCTCGTCGGAGGTTAGAGCGCTCATTCTTTGCATTACTAATCCGATTACTTGACCGTGTCGCTATTTGCTCAAACAGTTTGACCGCGTGTTTACATACACACACGCACGCGCCCACTTAACCACACTTTAACACCACACGCTTACGCACACACATGCACTCCATGCCAAAAATAGGCAAATTTTTTAATAACCTCAATACCTTCCCATCACTATAGCTTGTACAGTATACGGGAATGTAAAAAACTGTTACATCAGATGGCAGTAGTGAACATGATTGTCATCTTCATCTAAAAGGAATGAACAAGTAAAATTGAAAATATAGAGACGAAACGTTTTCTCCTCCACCATCTTGTGAACATTTAGAAGGTAAAGAATTACAGTATATTATTTTTTGTAATTTATGGGATCCTTTTAAATCAATCTTTTTCTATTTCTGTACTGCGCTGCACTATTTTCAGATTTTCTTTTATTTCACTAGGTGTAAGTAATGACAATATATTTGTTTCGATTCTGATAGTAGTGTAGCGAGTTCACGATTCTGAGCAAAAAAAAATTATGACGATTTATGGAATCTAGTAACGTAAATTAAGATTGTAATGGAACTTACTTAGTCTTCCTTTGAAAGAATACTGCAATTTATTGGAATGATAAAGTATAATAATTAATTACCCAGGCTAGTCCTTTAATACACGAACATCATGTAATTATAATTTACATTCAATGTAAGTTGTTAAACTTTGGCAAATAACAATAATTCAATCCCCAGAATTTATACTCAGCAAACCCAAAAATTATTGCCAATAACAGTCATTGAATGATTAGATGTGAATGGAAATGCCATTTAAGATTCGTTCACTTCATCTAAAATGTTTTTAATTCAAATTATGAATCATCTATCTCGATATTACTTTATGTAAACTCACTTTAATTATAAACCCATTATTCGAAATTTACAATCATTATTAACATTTAATATTGAAAACTAAGTGCAAAAATAAAATGTTACTTGTAAATGTACTCAATATACAAATAAGGTCACTAAAACTATCGCTTCTTTTAAGTTTGTGTTTTACCCCTTAAGTTTATTAATCACTGACCTACAGTGTAAATATTGGTTTACATTGCCATAATTAAACACCGTCGGTAATAACCATTAAACCAATAATAGTGTATTACAAACCATTTTCTACTCAACAATAGTGGCAAATTAGAATGTTAAATTATCATTTAGCAGCTCAAAGAAAATTCCTCAACTTATGAATGATACTATACAATCGTAATTAACTTGTGTTCTGAGTGTCAAATATGTTACGAGTATATCACAGTTAGAAAATTCCTTCACCATTATGTAAGTGGACAATGTTTTCTATTTCCGACTCACTATAATTGTGTCATCTACTTTAATCTGTACTTGGTGAATGAACGACTACTAGGATAAATTCAAATTAGTCAATATTTTTTTTTTAAATTAAACTTTCAGTATAAATATAACGAGTATATTAATGGTTGTCATAAACATATACATATAATTTTAAATACTTCTCTACATAACTACATAAACTAAATATTTGTATGATCGGTTTCCAACACACAATATTATTTATACAATCAAGTAAAGTTATAATGATATTTTAAAATTTGTATTCAATATGAGCATACGATCATTGTTTTCATCACTACATAAAGAAAATAAATCTCTTGCATAAAGGAGTTTATATCCAATATGCACAAACACTCGCAATAATTCCAATGTAGGTGTGGTGCAATAATTTTCCAATTTCTTTGAACTTTAATTAGTTTCTTGACAATCATTTAGTTAACTTAAGACGTTCTATTGTACGTCGCTGTGAAATGTGTATTGAAAAGAACGGTTTACATTTTGTACAAAGTGTCTAATTTTATTATACTAGTGTTACTGTTATTTATTTATAAATCGTTATTGCTAAGAATTCTTATTAATTTCACAATTGTTAATTAAGAATTGTTACAATAATAAATAAGGATTGTTAAAATTAGTGTACTAAACAGATTTCAATTTACAAAAGTCTTGTATTTGAGTATGGCTTGATACAGTGGCGGCTCTTTAATGAGAGCAAGTGAGCAGCGGTCTATAACTTATTAGAATCTCACTTAAAAACTACATACATGTTTATGGCGAAATTGATACATACATAATTATAAAGAAAGTATTGACCGCATAACAATAATAATTATGCATTTCTTTTTATACGAGGATAATAATAATGGATACTTAAAAAAATCGATAACCTACCTATTTATAAATGAAAATGTATTTGAAATTTTAAAGAAACGATCGCTAGGTACTAAAATGGCTCTAAATGTTTTATTATATCTTTTTTATTAAAAACTTTATATTCAATTATTCACATAAAGCACATTACTTAACTTAGTACCACATCAAACACTAAAAATCAAAATAACTCGGAAACGCACAGGAATTTCGAAACAGAAGAAGGTACATTATTTTTGTTATGTAGATAATGAAAATAAGAGTTTTTTTAAAAAATAGTCATTGGCGTAGAAGTTCTGTTTATGAAAGGGGTTGAGCACCCCCTCCACTCCGCCACTGTGCAAGTTTGTGAACATTCTTATCGCTTGTTTTATGCCCCTTAATTAATAGACATTATTCCCCCAACATGAAAAAAATCTAAGTATTCGTTTATGAGTTATAATGAAAATTTGAGAAAAAAAAATTATATTCAACACCCTGTATCTCGGAAACGAAGCCTTGTACGACATATGTTTATAGGAACTTTTCTTTTTAGAAACATGTGTTCTATCTCCTGTTAAAGTTTGTCTACAAAAACTGACTCACCCTGTATATATATATATATATATATATATATATATATATATATATATATATATATATATATATTCGATCGTGGAAAATTCAGTACAAAACGATCACCTTAAGGTACCCGGATAAAAAAAGAAAGTGTGACAACCGCAGAAATAGAATTAATTATCAGGCCTTTTTGTCTCTAACCCCGAAGCAAATGTAGATATCAGACTGTAGTTTTCATGTCTTTTCTCATACATTTTATCTATTTTCCGATTATGCTAAAAAACTGTATTTGTTCTATTTGAAATGTCTCTGAAAGACATTAAAATAATTTGATTTCTGTACATAACTTCTCCTAGCGAAAGTTGCGAAATCAGTTTAATACGATTATTTCCTTTTAAACAAGTGGGAAAATTTCCCCTAAAATTCTTTACATCACTTTAGAATTACGCCACATAGCGGTGTGTTTGATAGCTTTAACAACAACTTCGTTGGTCACTTTTATTAAGAAGAATTTTTCTCAAAACTCTAGGATAAATACTTTCCGACACATGACCCTGTATATATTGAAAACTCGAGAGACAATGGTTTGGCTAATGACACCGTTACACCCTGTACACTTTTCAGCTTTTGTTATTTAAAAATTAATACCACAATAATTTTTTACGATTGGATTTGTTTGTTACCTTATATTTAGTAAATAAATGTTTGATATAAAGACTAACTGAAATTGAACTTAAAATAATACCGTGCATACAAACCTGAGTAAATGAATAAACTCCTCTTAAGATTTCCATTCCTACGGCAACATCAGACGCTGGGATCATCCGAGATCTAGATGAAACTCGAAATTCTCGAATTCTACGAGTTGCAGTTCTCCATATAGTTTTAGGTTTGCAGACTCGATCTCTATATAGGCGATTACCGCTTAATTTTCCCATTTAGGTTATGATATACATCAAAATAAACCCTTATCAACATGCATTTTTATTCATCATGCACTCACTACATTCTTGTTAACATTTTGTAAACACCAATCACTATGTCATTTTACAAATGAATCGGTTTAGTAAAATTACTTTAATTCCACAATGGTTTTACAAAGTACGTCTTATCTTGTAAATGCATAAAATGCCAGACAATGACGATACCTATAGTGAATAATTCATAAAGCACTTGTAGGGTTTTCATACTTTTCTATGGAAAAGGGTTTAATCAATATTTTTTAAACGGCTTTTAAAGTTTATTTTTAAGTGGAAATGTAGGCTAAGGACTTTATCCTGTTTGAAGGATAATTTTTGGTTGTGTTTAGAAAGCAAACTCGGATGATTAAAAGTTGTCACGTGCATGAACCACTTTTTTAGGATACTTGGCAGCTATTAAGCAATTGGAAAAGAAAACATAAAAACGCGTGATGTAATCGCACATAGTTATTCTATTTTTGTCACCTTACTAGCGGATAACACCATAAAAAGCGATAAAACTTATTTTCAGACACCGGGACACTAGAAAGTCCATACGCCTAAAACTATAGTAACAGACTATGATGCAAATGAGCTTATTTTTAATTTGCCTCATAAAATAGACAGGCTAAACTCTTCCCCCGATCTTTGTGTTGTGAAGACGCTACTCATAAATTATCCAAACACAAATAAACCTTACGCCATACGCCAACGTTGGATGAAAGTTTTGTTACTTCGAAATAGAGATATGAATTTTAAAAATTTGCGAAAATACCTAAGAACTTCACGAAGAAAAAGTAGAAAATGCCCATTGTTTTTACAAATAACTTTTCAATATTAATTGCAAGGTTCGTTTACATTGAGGAACAAATCGAAAACTGAACAAGGTAACAAAGAATTCTGCCACCTTATTGCATTAAATTTTATAAATGTTCAATTATTAATTAAACCATTTAATGTCAATTAATTATTGATATAAATAGAAACTTGAGCAAGAAGTGGAAGTATATAAATTACAGCTGATAACCACACACCTAAATCATCGTTCAACTTTATTTTTAGCATTCGGTATGGAGAAATTTTTAAAAATATCGTCAGGTATTGTACTCCCATCTATTTATGCATGTTTTGTTTACATTTAAGCGCCAACAGAGAATGTATCAGAGATAGTTTTTAAGTTGAAAGTTTTATATTCCATTTGATAAATGAATAATAATTATATTTGGTTAGTTAAAACCAATGTTATGTTTTGTCACTCAATGAAAAAGTATAAAGTACTGTAAATTGCATACATTTTCTAAAACGTGACATGCAACACATGCACAGTGCTCACTCACATCTACAAATTCATCACGCTTATACATTTAAGAGAAAATACACAACTTTCTTACCACAGATCTATATATCCTCGCTCAGCTGTGCTCGGTGCTGACTAACATTGTTCTACACCTATTGTCTACTGCCTCAAGCTACATTATAATAGTTTGTTGTTTCACGCTTCATTTGGCAAGTTAACCAAGAAATAACAATAGCACTTTCTAAACTAATTTTGCTCCGAGTTATTAAAAAATTAATGTATGTAGTTACCGCCAAAAATAATTCAGATCATTAGAGTACACTTTGAATTTTTATATATTGAGGTATTTTAAGGATTTATGCATTTTTCTTAGTAAAATTTGGTCAAAAATTTGGAGATAAGCACTTTTTTTAAAGAACCAAGGTCAATTGATTGCAAAACACTTTATTGAAATAAATAAAAACTTTAAATCTAATTAAAATCAGCAAGACAAGTAGCTTTTTTACGCAAAGTTTACCTAAACTGCAATACAAGTTTTATATGAAACTTAAGATTTTATTTAAGCTTAGGTGAACTTTGCGTAAATATTTTCAGGGAGGAAGGTATTTTATTTTTGAGTGAACATTGTGGTTTCCTGTTAGGCCTTATTAAGATCTAGTTCATGCCGTTTTCCCGCTATAAATGTACTTAGCAGGTGGCACCTTTTTGACATTTTTACTCGTATGTTTTTGGAGTTGTGACGAGTGCCTTTTTGCAGCATTAAGTAAGGACCCCTACACCACTAAGCTATGCTGTGCGCGTAGATTGCCTTTACGGGCTTGATGCTCGAATGAGCATTTGGCCTGTAACACCACTTTGTCTTAGAGTGGTATAACTGTAATCCAAAAGTATTTACAAAAAGGCCACACGCAGATGGAAGTTGATAGTGTACATTCCATTATCGAGCGACCAATTCGAAACAAAACAAAAATATATACCAGCAGACTATGTAAAACCGCTTGCCATAAAAGTCCTTGTAATTTAGAGTATCTTTCTTCCTCAAAAAATACGATATCACTTATAGTTTTTTAAATCAATAAAACCAGGAAAAGTCGCTACTGAAACTACGATGAATGATTTGAAAGCATTAAAATATTCCAAAGATGGTATTTTTTAAGCTTCCTCATACGAAGATTGGTAAACCTTACCGTATAACAAATAAAAAATTGGGGACTTAATTGTTATATTACAAAGGGTAAATTGTACCACGGTCTAGCTCAGAAAGGTACATTGCTTACAAAACTTACTGTAATTGAGAAATCTTTGATTTTCAGGTGCGAGAGATGCAGAGATGTATCCATAGTATAATCAGTACGATGCATTTGTTTTATTGGACTCCACTCAATTTATAGGTACAACAAAAATTGAGAAAGTTGTACCTTATTCACATAGGTAATCTAAATAAACACTAAACAACTGTAGTTATATGTATATTTAATCAAGCAAAATGTCTGATTAATATCAGCATAACATAACTCAATCGATATTTTTCGTAAAGTTTACGATTCTAAAATTACTAAATCCAACACAACTACATAAGCTTACAATCTATATTTACTTAAAATTCAAAATGCAATATGATCAACACTGTATTTAATAATAAAACGTGTATTGACCTATGTCAACAGATATTACGGTTAATGTAGGTTATGAACTCAAATGTTTTTATCTTAGAAACAGAAATCAGCTGTTCGTTTATAACCGTATCAACACACTAACTGATTTGTTTGCTTAAAACGTACTTTGCATAAAAGGATACTTCTTACTTACATGTACTCAAAATAAATATATTACTTCGTCTTAAAATACACTGTTGTAGGAGAATTTCATTTCCAATTCATGCAACATATGATAATGTCCATTTGTCAATAACGTACCAATAAACGAACTGTAGACCATGTATGCAAGGTAATGTTCATATTTTCCACATACCAATAATGGAAAAACTACTAGCACTGGCAAACTAATAGGAAGCGGTAATGATATAAATGTATCCCCATTTGTAATTATTCAAGACAAAAATTGCATAACATCCTGGTCATTTTATGAACCTTTTCTTGACATCATGCAGCACACTTTTGCAACGAACAAGATTCTTAACATTTCCGCTTTTTCTTAAGCCCAGCGGTTTTCTTAATGTAAAGGCGTACTCTTGCATCCTTCTTTGTTCCCTAATAAATAAAATATATACAAAAATGTAATTAGAATTACCTTATAAAATGTAAGCAAAACTTAAACGTAATGTAATGAACTTTATGGCAGAAGAGACGGGAAGGAAATGACTCAAGCGTGTTCAGTATGCATTTGCGCAAAAAACTTAGATCATAATACACTATATACAGAGGTACTCGTAATTATGTAGACTAAAGTGAAAATATTGAGATATAAAAAAATTTAGTTATTGAAGGAAAAAAGAAATGCTATAGATACTAATGTGATGTAAATAATAATGCAAACTTCGAAACTTAATTATGGTAACGATAGCCAAAAATTGAAAACAAATTAAAGCCAATAATTGGCATGTTACAGCCGATACGGCTAAATATCAGTAATATTATGTCAGTTAAGTCTGATGGCATTCTCCAACTTCATAAAAATAGGCTTAAATAAAATAAAAGCTGAAAATTTTTAGCATCTTCAGCAATTGAAATTATCCATGATTATCGCGATTTTTATGTTCATATACCCCATGGATAAATGGAATAATTTCATTAATTTTTTTAATAAATATCCAAAAAACAGACCAAAACGGTAATTAATTATATAATTTAAAAAGAAAAAATCGCTGCCAAATTACCTTCTCAGGGATCTTACAAACCCCCAATTCTTGACTTTCAAAAAAATCGGCTGATAAATTAAAAACTGCACAATTTTGCACCCTAAACACGGTTCGCCACTGGTTATTATATATTTTTTTAATTTCAAATTATACAAAAAGTATTAGTTTGTCATTTTAATTATGTAACTTTTTTAAATTTGAAGCAATGAATTTTTTTAGTTTTCCCCTATAAATTCCCCGCCACGGGTTGGATTTTGCTCATTAACGAACTTGACCTAGATTTTATGGCAAAGAATTTTTGTACCAAATTCCATATTGACAGCTTTAAGGTTCAAAAGATATCCCGCGCGCGCACGCTCGCACGCGCACACACAAACACGCACACGCACACGTCCACGCACACGGACGCGCACGCACGCACGCGCACACGCACACGCACACGCACACGCACACGCACACGCACACGCGCACGCGCACGCGCACGCGCACGCACACGCACACCCACACCCACACCCACACCCACACCCAAACCCACACACAGACACTACTCTAAATTCTTTTTTTCTAAAAATGTCTGTTTTATCGATAACTTTAATGATTCAAAGATATCGCGCACACTCACACACAGTCAAACACGAAATAGTTTTTTCTAAAAATATGTTTTTCGTTTTGTTTAGGCCACAAAACCCCGAGGTATACGAAAAAAAGATACTTGAAAATTAAAACCTATTACATAGCAAATACGTCCCAACAAAACTAAACAAACACGATCATAAATTTATACAGTCCTACAATTTACTAAACGACAAAATTCGTTTACCTATTTGGCAAACCACAGGTGGTCCTGGGACCAGCAGTTCTTCGCTATACCTGAAAGGCTACAAATATTTTCGCACGCTTATCTAAATTAATTGCGTGCCATAAAAACCGATCACTAATCTGATTTAAAAAAACGATAATTCTGTTGTTACTCTACTTTACTTAATAAATCTGATATTCCATAAAATTATTCTTCCAAGAAAGGAAATCACTTTAAATCAATTTACAACCATTCGTAATTAGATCAATTCGCCGTCAAATATGCTCAAATTCAAGAAAATAGTATGATGCATTAACTCATCAACCTTTAAAAGTTACGTAATAATTCAATAATTAATGATTAGCTTTCGAAGGTAATTACTTTACTTGCAACGTGTCTAACCAACCACGTAACATAAAATGCGGAGGAATTAATTAGCTCGACTAGTAACTCAGCCAAACGGTCCTGAGACCGCAGAGCATTCGGATAGAGTGGGTGTTTTGGAGTGTTAATAAAGAGTAAATAGATGGTTAGGTTAGTTATAAAGCGAAAACGAAATTGTAGGCAGAAAGATAAAGAGAACAAACAACAAATAAGCGCCACAAGCTTTAAAGAATGCAAGGATACTTAATTAGAAGAGAGTCCCTGTAAAATTTGAACCAGGAAAGAAACATATAAACGACAGTTCCCTCAATAAGAGTAAAGAATGACGCACGATTTACCAAATTTGAATATTTTAAAGGTCATTAAAATAAAATATTGAAATATAAAGGGGATCGTATGTCTGTGATAGGAGATACAGCCTGTCAAAGTATGTAGGTCTCACTCTGAATTAGAAAGACCTCTACGTAGATTTTCTTGAATAGCATGAACAATTCTAATCCGTTTTTAAAGTCTTTGGGGTCTATTTGTAGTTATTTTAGCCACCAATCTGAATAAGCTCAAATATTATTATACAGGGCGTTGTATTATTTGTATATTTTAATAAAATCTTTAAAACTAAAAAACAATATGAACTGCAACGATAACTATAAGTACTTACGCAGAAAGAGTGTTTTAAAAGTTAGTATACAGGGTCTTTGTCCTAATATAAACTTAGTGTAAGTTTAGTAATTAAAATCTTTATTTAACGTTTTATGTATTTTCTATACTTAAACTATTTCATGTTTCTGTCCAAGATCGATTGTACACTTGTCTTAAACACCCTAAAAATAATAAATTCATAAGTATGACCCCTTTCAAATCGTATGATCATTTTATTGCCTGTTGGTTAAAGTAAATTTTTGAGTATGGCCTAATAAAAGTACCTTTAATAAAAATATTAATTTGGAGCCTCAACGTCACGTGGTGAATTTCATCTTCATTAGAGCGTATAAAACAGTATCTTCTGCTATTTTTATAAATTACCTCTAAAACTTGTTGATCGCCATAAGCCTGGTACGAGGCACGATTTATATTGAAAATATACCCCCGTGAATTTCAACCACACAAAACAACATTGAAGTATAAAGGGAATCTGTTTTTGCAAATGTAGCCTGTCAAAAAATACATAGATTTAAACCTTTCAAAACGAGAGCACCCAAAATTGTATTTTTAATGTAAAATCGTGTTCCGAAAATCATTATACATATATAGATTATTTCTTATTTAATAAGTTTTTATTTAGCTGCTTAAAATTGCTTGTTATTCAAATATTTGTTAAAGCCATTAGTATTAATACATTTAATAATATTGGATATTATATAAATCAAAAGTAGACATTGATTTTAATATTTACGGTTGTCATGTCAACGCAGTTGTTTCAACAAACTTAATTTGACTTTTTAACGTTCACGTTGATCTGTTAGCTTCAAATATGGCTTTTCGACTTCGTTAGTATATATGTAATGACCCTTTTCGGGTGAATATGTTAGATTAAATCAGGAGGAAAAATTGAAATATCAAAGCGTCGTCATGTGGACCTGCAGCGCCCTGAAGAAGAAGTCAACAATCAATCGAGGCTTTGCCTAAATTGTAATAACAGTGTTATACAAGAGATCCAAGCATACCAGGCTCTTGACGACCCAACGGTTTTAAAGTTACTTTTTAGAAATAGCGGAATATATTGTTTTAATGAAGAAGAAATTGATCACAAATTAAGCTACGAATTAATGTTTCTATTAAATCGGGTATTTTTGTTCCGCCTCACTCAAAAGTATGTAATGCACATTTGGATTCAAGAGGACATTTACTTCAACCTCTTATAAACGGTTTACAGGAAATAAAACGACCATACAATCTGAAAGGTGCAGAACTTATGAACATTTTGGGGTGTTGAGAAGAGTGCAATCGATCTTGTATAGAAAATGAAGAAAACTTCTCAGATGAAGAATTTGTGGCATTAACTTCCTTAACTAAAGTACAGTTTCAAGATCTATATGAACACTGCCATCCAGTGTAACATAACGGTTGTATTAGAAAAAATGATAAAAGAGATTTTATTTTACTTATGTGCAAACTTCGTCCGGGACTTTCTGATATATTTTTAATGTCTATGTTTGGGTATTCTTCCAGGCAGTTAGTAAATCTTACAATTGTAAAGGTATTACTATCTTTAGATATCAATATTGTACCGATCAATTTGGGATATAGGCATCTAGAAAGAGAACAATATATAAATAATCAGGTAAGCGAATTTCATAATATTTTACATACCGAAACACTACAAAATCGCAAGGTTATATGTGTGGTAGATTCTACATATATCAAAATTGAAAAAGGTCGCAACTTTCAAGCACTTAGGCGATCATTTTCTGTACACAAACAGTATCACCTTCTGAAACCTACAATATTATGTGCTCCTGGTGGATATATTTTGGCCATACATGGTCCATACTTTTTAGACAGTCGCAACAACGACACAGCTACCCTATTATACGAGTTTAATCAAGATGGTGCTGAAATAAGAGATTGTTTTGTAGGAGACATTTTTGTTTTAGATCGAGGCTACAGAGATGCTGAAGATTTTTTGAGAGGTATTGGCATTCACATTGAAATGCCTGCAAACGTAGGACGTAGGCACCAATTACCCGTTGAAGAAGCAAATAAGTCCAGACTGGTAACTAAATCTAGATTTGTTATAGAAACCCGTAACGGCCACATAAAAAAAACGTTTTAAACTATTTAAAAATACATTTCCAAACAGGTTGGTGCCCCGTTTAGGCCAATTTTTAAGAATTGTTTGTGCACTCATAAACAGATACCACCCGACAATTCAGTGTGAAAACCATACTCCCGAGCAGGTACAGCAGATGCTGGAAAGAGATCGACAGCCAAATTATTTGCAGCAAAGAGTAGAAAATGAAGGATTATTCAGACGTCATGCTAACTGGCAAGCAATGGAACATGAGGAAGTTGCGGATTTTTCCAATCTTAATCTTGAATTTTTAAGAAACCTTACTTTTGGTACATTTCAAATTACTATGGCTCCATACTATGTTCACGATAACTCGCAAGAATTTGGGGATTTAACCATTGAAACAGATACCCGCTTAAATTTTCAAAATATTCAAATAAAAAGGTGTGCACTAGTATAAAACAGGGAAAAATGCGAGAACCTACCTTTATGCTCGCCACTACTGGTTGCACGAGATGCTTCTGAAGTATATAACGATCGAAAATAGCATAATAACACTTCAGATTCCATGTTCTTATTAAATTCCCCTTGAAAATCGTTAAATTAAAACAAATAATCGTTCCCACAAATGAAATCAGCTTTAGTTCACACTGATATGCAAAATTCGAATAATTTACTTGAAAACGTAAAACTGCCAAACACATACGGGGTGGTCCGTAAGTAATGGTCCAAGGCGATATATAAGATTCTCGACCTCAAAATATTACGATCTTACGCAATTTGCTTTAATGAAACATTGACAATAAAAAAGGCACAGGTGTGTCAAAGTTCCAAAGAAAATGTTGATTTTTGAAACATCTTCAAGCTGAAAAAGGGTATTTTTCTGATTCTTGGTATATAGATAGAGATTTTAGCTTATTAATACGTTTTTATTATGTACAGTGGCGTAAAACGCAAAGGGTAGAGCAACCCTTTAAGCTCGAATTTCTACGCCAATAGAGTAAATTGGACACGTTTATTAGTTTATATGAAAGTTTTGTATTATAATAATTAAACCTATCATTTCCTGAAGTTACATGTATTCTTCCCGAAACTCTAATTTCACGTTTTAATGTTGTTTTCCAAATACTACAGAATAATAATGATCTGCCTAAGCAGTTGGTTATAAATACCTAAAAATGCAAATATCTTATAAACTGTCGATTTAGAGAAAGTATACCTTTTTTATCCGAAAAACATCAAGGTTTCGTATTTTAATAAAAAATCCAATTTTCTGCAAGGGCGTAGAGACTAGGGATTAAAATGTTGCTCTACCCCTTGCGCTCTACGCCGTTGCACATAATAAAAACGTATTAATAAGCTAAAACCAATGTACTCTGTTTGTTATACGAAGAATGAGAAAAATAGTTTTTTTTCGTTTTGGAGATATTTCAAAAATTAACATTTTTTTGGAAGTTTGGCACCCTGTGTCGTTTTTATGATCAATGTTTTATTAAAGAAAATTGCGTCAGATCGAAATATTTTGAGGCTGAGAATCTTACATTTCGCTTTGGACCATTACTTACTACTTAAAAGAAACGCCATAATTCAATTTAACAAACTTTAATTAAATTACTTTTTAACAAATAATCGTCCAAGTTCACTTTGAACGTCACTGTACCCACAAATGGTTTTATTGTACGGTTTAAAAGTGAAACACTCATTAAATCTATTAAAGATCTCACACAATTAAAAATTCCTTCCCTTTCCACCTATGAAAGTTCTTTCTAGATCTCACAAGAGGCGGCACATGCCATTTTATCTGATTATCAATGATTAATTCTATCCACGTCAGCAGCATTGTTCCTTCAACAAAAGAATATCTCAAGAATTGGCCCAAATAAATATCTAATTAAATTCATGAAAATTTTTATGGCAAATACGTGTAGCTTGTAAATACTCTAAAACTGGTAACGTGCGCGTTATAATAGTTAAGAAAGTCAAACAAGATTCTTGTTTCAAGTAAACACTTTTTATATTTATTATAAATCCATCGGACTATAAACACATGAATAGTTTTAACTTACATCACCAAAATACTGAAGTAGGAACAATGGAGATATACCGGGCCGGAATGTGCGTTCTACGGTAGGTACGATAATCGTGCCATCTCCACCAGAATTTCTACTGTACAACTGAAGGCTGGATATGGGGCCGTCAGCAGGGCTCTCTCTACGTAATACTTTGGAGCTCAAACGGTACTTTCAGCCTACTTAGCTGGTACCGTTCAATAATTCCGGTCGTTAACAACCCCTTTTACTTATAAAACTCCCTAACAAAACCGTTCACGTTATTTGTCCCCTTATTAATGAATCTAATGCACCAAGGCAACAAAATTACTAAATATTGTGTGCTCTGTCAACTTTTTTACAAAGATACGCCTTCGCGAAACAGGATAACTACCCTTTAACCCACATAATATTACGATCTTACGCAATTTGCTTTAATGAAACATTGACAATAAAAAAGGCACAGGTGTGTCAAAGTTCCAAAGAAAATGTTGATTTTTGAAACATCTTCAAGCTGAAAAAGGGTATTTTTCGGATTCTTGGTATATAGAGATTTTAGCTTATTAATGTGGTACTCCGTACCACAACTCGTCTACAAACACTCGCAACTAAGGGAGGTTAACTAAACTCTACCACTTTGCAACCGCTCAGGCAGAACGTCTCAGGTTGTTACTTAATTAATCATTACTCTCGCGATTTTTCCAATCTTCGCCTTACTCAACTTTACAACGCCTGTCCAATCACAAAACTAAAATTCTTTCAAACCTCAAACGCGGTAACCTGAAACAATTTTCGTAAACACGATCTAGAAAAACTATTTGCACGGCTTATAATTTCAAGCTACTACCAGAAAATCGTAATCCGATCTATTTTCGTCCCCACTGGACTTAAAGAAAATCAACCCTAAGCTACGCCTTACAAGAACCACAATCGTTTACTTTAGTAATCTTGTCCACACCACCTTGTTACATTCGTTACCTACGCTGCACGATTTAGTCAATTTTTCGACCTGTTAAAATCTCTGGATTATTACTGTTTTGCTATTATTTTCTTGAATATACTATTTTTCTAAACGTAACTGCATTTCTATATTTTCGTCACTCTGTAGTTTCTTGAAAATATTACTTTTCTCAATAAATTTCTGTAAGGAATTTTAAAATTTATTGATGGTCATTCATACGTTGACATCTGGGCGATGAGTGGCTTTGCACGTTCTCTTCTTGTTTGGTTTTTGGCGAAGCAGACATTTTTGTATTTTTCTAAACAAAAGGTTCTCCGGAAATACATGCTACAGATGAGCTCTCTGATGTGCTCTTTCTCCTTTGACCACGTTTTTAATTTTAGCCATCAACATATCTGGGGTTCGATAATTAACTAAAAAGAGATCACTAAATTTATTAACTAAAGGGGTTATACATAACCCTACCAGGTTTTCTACAAGGACACATTAGTTTTGTATCATAAATCGTAAGGTAAGGTGTAACTAATTAGATTAACTGTTGTTAGTTTTGCTTTTCATTTTTTTCATCCATAATTCTGGGTGGCTTGCTATAGTGTATTTGTGCCCTTAAATACACTATAGTCCTCATTCTATTTCGCAGTGTCTAAATCTGTTGTAGAAAGCTGATATGGTATTACGCAATTGTTCATTTGTAATTTAACGAGTTGTTATCAGTATTCTATTTCTAAGATCATTACCAGACTTTATTTTGTAAGCAACGTTTTTGAAATATCCCCATAAAAATAGTGTAATGGTGATAAATCGGTAGATCTTGCTAGCCACTCACCTGCACCCTATCCATTTCCGTTTCCTGTCTTAGAAAAGTTCATTTAAATAATTTCGAGCATAGTGTGCTTGTTGAAACTTGTTGAAACCAACTGTCGTAGAAATCGCTACCTACAGCTTATTACTGGAACTTATTCCTGAAACTACTTGATTACACAACAAATCTAAATACTTTGCTCGTCCAAACTGCCCATTATAAAAATGGGTCAATATCAGTGGTACCTATAATACCTGCTCAACCATTAACTTTTAAAGACCTTTGCTTCCTATATTCCCGCATCGATCTAGGATTAGTATCACTCCAATATCTGTAGTGGTGATTAACATGATTATGATGAACGTGGCTTCATCGGTAAAAACTATCTTATTTGTAAAATAAGGGTGCATCTTTATTTCTTTGTATCATGGTTTCAGAAAGTTCTATTCTCCGTTTATTAGATAATTATTGTACCAGCAATACTTTATAAGGATAAATTTGAGAATGATTTAAACGACTCCCCACTAACATCATGTTTTAATGGTGTGTTCCGAGTGGTTGCATAACGTCAAAGGATTTTCATCATTAGTTGCAGTCTTAGATCGGCCACTTTTACGGAGATTGTTAGTTAAACTCATTTCCTGAAAACGTTTTACAATACTCCAAACTGCGGTTTTAGTAATTGGATTAGGATTTGGATACGTATCATTAAAGAATTGTGCTACCTCATCATACAATTTTTTACGAGCACCTTAGCCTCTCTTCATCAGAATCTTTATTCTTTTCTGTTCGGTAAACATAGTGAAATTATAAACGTTGCTATATGCACATAAACACGTTTTAAACAATATTCTTACTAATGAGAATTAATACAAACAGTAATGACAGAAAAGTGCCTTACTAGTCTGTTTTGCCTATATAATTTTTGAATGTGTAATTTTACTTTCAAACCATAATATTGGAATGAATATAACTTTTCTGGTCAGCCTGTCAGACTCGAATTATTAGCAAGTTACGTTACTTTTTATATGCACTCTACTTGTACATACATTAACTGTCAAAACTTGCCCTTCACATATTTGGTTTATCTATGTAACAAAAATAGTAGTCAATTATATCACAAATTTAAAACTCGGATCATAACACGATGTCGTAATAATGGGTGAATGGTTGCATGTAATTAAATTAGTTATATAGTTTTTTTTTGTTTACATTTGTAGTAAAAAAATAAACAAAAATTTATAATAGGTATGAATTAAAAATTTATTTTTAGAGGGATGCCCTAAACAAATAAATAAATAGATCGAATTACTTTGATGTTGTCTAATAGGCAACATACACTACTTTTTTATGATGTGTGTTGCGAACTCAATCTTTGAAAAAATAATGATAAAACTAAAATATGTAAAAGAATTTCTTTGTTTGAAACATGATCATTAGTTTAAAAAAAGTAACCTGAAGTTATAAAGCTAAGACATTTCATGAAAAATCATACAATTTAATACTTTATAGTAAAACATTTACAAATAAACACACTTTATACAGTAGGTAATTAGTCTAATAAACAATGTCCCAAGCAACATTATCTTGAGAAACTTGCTTATAATTAACCTATTAAAGGAATTTTACCAAATTCATTTTGGATAAATTACTTCCTATAATCGCTTATTTGGTGTAAGTAGGGAATAAAATAGTAATAAACGGAACGTTAAAAAATGATGATTGATATCATTATGCCTTGGTATACCATTCCCCAATTAACTGATTAAGTCGACGTTGTTTGGAGGTGGAGTTTTACCTATTTTTAACTTCAAATATAACTGATGATGAAAGAGTATATGATAAGAATAACATTATTGTAACAATATTAAGTTTCGTTTTATCTAATAACTTTGTAGATTTTCCCGTTAGATCAATCTAGTACGTTTCGGTGCAGGATATTTTCGGCAGCAACCATTTTGGCGCTACCAGTAATTTCGTTTGGATTGCAGTGGTAAACTGCTTCTTCTAGTAAAGAAAGGAATTCCTCCGAGACCAATTGTGAGCTCGAGAAATTCACGCTTATCGGAAAAACCGAGTCTATGATCAAGAATACGCAGCACTTCGTGGAAACCATCAGAAACTTCCAACCAAACCACGAAGAAATACTGGTAAGCTTCGACATTGTGAGCCTATTCACAAATGTGCCTACCGATAAGGCACTAACTATCAGGGACAATCTGGAAAAGGATGAAACGTTATACGAACGCACGCAACTCTTGGTAAACACAATAATGGAACTCCTGGTAATATGCATTAAAACTATGTATTTCCAGGTAGAAGACAGGTTCTACCAACAAGGGTTTGGGATGGCGATGGGTTCCCCACTATCACCCATAGTGAGCAATATATACATGGAAGACTTTGAAGACCAAGCGATATCCGAATTCACAAAGAAACCAACCAAGGATGTGGCTTACATACGTAGATGATACTTTCGTAGTTTGAGACGGCAAGTATAAGCTAGATGAATTCCTAGATCATCTAAATAGCCGGGAACCCTCCACAAAATTCACAATGGAATTGGAGTCGGAACAAAAACTGTCATTCCTGCATGTACTTGTATGCAGGAATGGCAACTGTCATTGTACGATAGAGCAAAAACAACATGCTCAAAACAAGAGGACCTGAACAAAGAAAAAGAAAATATCGCTAGAACACTCAAAGAAAATAGCTACCCCGATCTAGCACCTAACCTAAATAGGGAAAGGGTAACCGAAAAACAAGAACTTAAATATACAGATTATACCATGTATACAAGGTACCTGAAACAAAATACGGAGGATAGGCAGCAAATACAAGATACGCACTGCCTTCAAATCGACTAGAAGGATCAGGGGAATACTAACCAAACCCAAACCATTCAATGAAGATCAGAATTTCAAGAATTGTGTATATTATCTACCATGCGAATGCGGCAGAGAATACATAGGAGAGAGCAGTAGACCACTCAAAGTGATAACGCAGGAACATAGGAACAACGTCCACAAGGGCAAAACAGAAAAATCAAGAATCGCCGAAGTTCTAAAAAATATATATTGGATTACTCAGTGGCTCAGCAGTAAAGGTGTCAGACCAGTAAATGAAAGGTACCAAGTTCGAATCTGAGAGTAGTCAAGTGCTTGAGAAAAAATTATATGTAACATATGAATTCGACTCAAGTGCAAAAACAGCCCTTCTCAGGACTAAGCCTGATGATGGAAGCAGCGTCCGCTTCCGAAACCACAGTTACACAACACTTATAATACAGAATTCCATTATTGTGTTTACCGAGAGTTGCGTTCGTTCGTCTAACGTTTCATCCTTTTCCAGTCTGTACCATATGATAGTTAGTGCCTTATCTGTGGGCACATTTGTGAATAGGCTCACGATGTCGAAACTTACCAGTTCGTGGTTTGATTAAAAGTTTCTGGTGGTTTCCACGACGTGCTGCATATTCTTGTCCACAGACTCGGTTTTCCTTGATAAGGGTGTGATAATACCTAGCCGTTAGTGTGCTAATGGGTCACAAGGTAAATTTATAGCGCTCACAATTGGTCTCAGAGGAATTCCTTTCTTATGGATCTTTGGTAGGTCGTACAGATGCGGAGGTTCGCTGTAGTATATGTGTACATTTTTTAATCATGATGTTTTAGTAATAGTTTTGTCAGTGTAACACTGCAAATAGTGCGAAACAATTTTGTCTTAAATACCAACTATAATGCAGTCGACGATAACATAATAGATATTTATGTATTAAGGGCATAATCAGAAGATTATGGCTCGAGGGAACGTTAAAAGCCCGACGCGAAGCGGAGGGCTTTTATATTCCTTAGAGCCATAATCTACAATTATGCCCGTGGTACATACAATGTTTTATTTTATTTTGCACCATGAAACTGGAACAAAATATTAAAAAGATTCAGTATTTTCGGCAAGTTTTTAAATGCAAACGCAGTGAAATAAAGTCGACAGTAAGCTAATTTGTTGTTACTAAGATACTATGATATTGCTATTATATATCATGTCATGTGTTTGCTGTCAATCATGCTGCTTAGCATCAATGACATTTCCGTGCTATAAAGACCACATTACGCCCACATTTGGAGGCGTATAAAGAACATTATGGTGGCAAAATAAAATAAATCAGATTTACTGTACATTACACTGCATTACGAAGATTACACCAACTTTATCTACTAATTTAGTATACAAAAAAGTAGGTTAATTCGTTAGCCATATATTCCTTTATCTATAATAATGGGACTATTTAAGTCCTTTTCCTTTGATCTTTTTTTTTCAAGGTACATGGTGTCAAAGTTAACTTTTTAAGAACTTTATTCATTAATATCTCAGATGTCTTATCTTATATACTATTTGAAGCAAGCAAGAAGAAGGGGGCCCCTTGACCCCCATTTTGTCCAACTAACGCCTTTGCCAACTTGACACCCATTTTTTCCAGCTGATAGTTCAACTAATTTTTTGCTTCTGGTACAATTTTGATTTGGTACTTCGATACAAGATATTTTGACTCTACGTTGCGATCTTTTAAATAATTCTATTTTGTTTAATTAATTAAAATAAATCAGTCTTCAGGGCGCACTACTATTTTCTTTGCTAACAACAATACCGGTCCTCTTAGTCAAGACAAAAATCTGCACCAAAATCCAAACAATATCTCAAAACACAACGGAACTATTATTAGTTGTATTTCTTAAAAACGTAACTCTGCTACCCCGTATCTGGAGAACAGGGTTCAAATGAAAAGTGGCATATTTTAGCTCAAAGAATATATGGTTTACCTACTTTTTTTGTAACGCCCTGCAGAAATGACAATACAGCAATGACAATTGGGAATATTAATTAATCCGTATAATATATTACCATTTTCTTAAATACTTAACCCTTGTTTACATTCTACAGAGAGTGCCCAAATGTAGTGGTAGGTTTGTGTTTCCCTTATATAAAGGTATACATTTCCGGTACTATAATTTGTGTTTTATTAATACTAAGATTAATTGGATTTAATAATATCCTCAAGGGTTTGATAAAATTTCAAAACTATTTTCGATCATGCTACTTAATCAGCAGTTGAGAATCTTGCTATCGTGACAAAGCCATCGTCATGAAAATAAACAACAGTGGGCATCCATCATTTGCTGCAATAACGTACGATGCCACAGTATTTTTTTGAGGCTAAAAATCAGCTTAAGGTTATTAGTGTTCAAACCAATTGCTAATGAACTATGATTAAAGATGACATCATCACTAACCCTTCAATTTACACCAACATTGTAAATGGATATTTAGTACCACATATAGCTAACAAAACTATGCTATGTGTACCTTTGTAATAATTATAATATACTCCATTATAGATGGGTGGTCTGAACTAAATATTGCTCTTACATAGTATGGAATTTCCAAAGGTCATTAAATTCCTGTGGGACATTCTCATACTCTTCTTCGTTATTAGAAGTCTACGTAAATAATGATTACCGAATTACAATTTTTGTAATAGTTCAATGCCTTTAGATATTTTATACACAATATTTTTACTTACACAGTACACATAAAAGGTGTAAATCTAAAATTGATGCTTAACACATGCAGTAAGAAGCTTGACAACGTCTAGTAACCTTTATAAACCTACAAAAGGCTCAGCCATTGAGTATTATATACTTAATGGCTTAACTAATCAAACTATTGTCCTACTCTATCTACTATTATTTTTGCGTCGTCTCATAATCTTAAAATCCAGTCTTATTACAAATAAGCTTGGTAGACTTGTATTTATTATGAGAATAATAAATGTTATTGGCCTAAACCTTTCATTTTACTGTAATATTTCAGACTTTCACATTGTTTGGGTGTGACGGATAGCTTTATAAAATAATAAGTATAACAATAATCAAAATAATTATACATGTTACATACCTACGACATGATATATGAAAACATTAACCTTTGCTTTGTATTAAATTGGCAATGGCAGTAACACATTAATATAATTCAACATCACTATCACTTTAATAAACTTTATTACCATTTTAAATGCTGAAATGAAATTAGATTAGTCCTATCTAATTAATTAAATTCATGTAAACTTAAATGAATATCTTATTATCTGTATGTAATTCAATTATTTAATTTATTTATTAACATTAAGAAAATGTAACTAATGTGACAGATTTATACAAAACAAACAGAGGATTTTACAATAGTTTAATTCAAATGCAAGTCGATACTTAAAATTTTTATTGAAATTGTAATATTAATTTACAAACAAAATTAGCGTATGCGAGTTTTAATCTAATTTTGTAAACTAATATTATAGGCAAGTTGTTACATTACATTTACATATATCGTCATATAAATGTACAAAAAGGATATGTAAAATTCTACCTAGGTATCTCAAAATCTTGTAATGGCAGTCTGCTTGAGGCAAATTACTTGAAAAAGTTACGTTAATTTGCCAGGCACATCACAGTGAATAAAACATGTTAAACCAGCATTATTTCATATACCAAATGCTTAAGGCAGTTGCAATTATAATAAAGGAATTTTCATGTAGCCTTAAGCATCGATATTAGTTCAACCTACGCTATAAATCAAAAATGAGTATTACGAAGACTATTTAATACAGAAAAAAGTAGTTACTATCATATCACGCACAAATACATTAATATATAAAATATACTCTGTATAAACTATAGTCCGCTGTAAAATTTTAATATACATAAATAAAAAACACGTTTGTCAAAATTAAATAAATTTAAATCTAAGTCTTATTACATATTGAGCTCATTGCTGATTGCTTGCATTAGTTTCAATCTTCTTCGCTAACTCAGATATAACTTCTCTAAAAATGAGAGGGTCCAAATTTGTCCCCAACATTAGAAGAATCCACCAATCGCCTAAGTCCACTTTTCTAGTAATTGCTTCACATATTTCCATCGGTACGCCTCTATTTTTGGAATGTAGTATTCTTGGTCTAAATTTTGGCAGTGTAATGATACAAACTCTATAAATTAATAATATGCTTAACAATGTTGCTAAAAACATAAACCAAAACCATATGAAGATGTACGTTTTTTCATTTACTATATTCAAGGGTAAAATGCAAAGGCTGTCGTGTTTCTGTATACCTCCAGACGCACCATATTTATGGAAGACGCATTTAGTTACTCTTGGGAAAATAAATACCATCGGGTCAACTCTGTCTTCTTGTGCCGTTTCCGAAAAATGCATTACTCTTAATCCATATGAGAAAAATTCGCCATCGAAAAAGAGGTTCATAAAGTATAATTGAAGCAGTACGTTGACAAGGCACAGACATTCACACGCCCAATAACGGATTGCGTACAAATTGTGTCTCTACAACAGAAAAGTGCAATTAAAATTCAAATAAACATACTACTTTATACTGTCATATTTATTACAATAGTGACTAAAATATATTTATTTATAATGTACAGTGAGTTTAAACAAATTGCTTAAAAGAACGTGTTGAATAAATAAGCCCTAATTTCCTAACAACATAATGAGAATAAATTACGTATGCATTATTGGATAAGTCGACGTGTGTAAACTACCATTCTGAATGATAATAATACAAACAGTACTTAATAAATGCGTAAAGAGAACAAAATTTACATAAGCGGAGATTTTCAATTCACTATGAAATGATGTGAGCAAATAAATCTGAAATCAAAATTTTATGTAATACATGAATACCTTTATGTAAAGTGTTTGAAAGTATATGATACAAATACATAATTCATTATTGATATATGCAAATTAACCGAATGTCCTATTGCCCTCAATTTTGCTTTAAAACGTGGTACATTTTAATTTATTAAAAACTTATAATTTGATTCAAACGATAAGGAACAGGATATATACATCCACCAAACAAATTAAGAGTAAGGGTAGTACTGCTTGCTTTTTTTTAATCGTCCCTAATACTACAAATTTATTTTTAATGAACCTTTTATTAAACAGTGTGATTTTATAAAGTGAAACTATGTATTTTCTTTATTTCGGTGTTACAATGATCATGTTGAACAACTGTTTTGATCAACAGTAGTTTTAGGTACGATCTATCGCAATATTCTAATGAACTCATTCATGTAGGTACTGCTCCATACATTACGATAACGCATCTTTTTTTGGAATTGCTAGTATTGTAGCAATCACAGCAAATCAAAATACACTACTAATTTTCAGCCAAGTCCGTTGCTTTTAACTAAAATAATTAAGTGAATCAATAAGTATTTTCGCAACTAGAACCTTTATACGCTTTTATTGTTACGAAGCCCAATTTTTGTAAGAGGACACATTATCAAAAATGTCTCAACGTAAGTACGTGTTACGAAGAAACATATCTAGTGACAAACGCAACATAACACAATCCCAGCATATTGCATTTCATCGTCACAACCAAATATTTCGGTCAACCAAAAATTCGTAAGAAGACATGTAACACCAAAATACGTTAATACAAAATGCCGAACAATACAAGAAAGGCAAACTATTAAACATGCCCAATGCATTTGGATTAAAGAAAATAGTAGAAAACGGTTCATAACAAGAGATTCGTTAGATATTTACATCAAAACAATTCATGCAGAACTTACTTTCCAACTGCATCCAATCGAATTTGACTCCTTAGATGATAAAGTTAGAGATAAGGTTAGAAAAATGAAACATAATAAGTGCTTGAAACGATCACAAAAACTTCAATATACACAATCCAGACATAAACAATCACAGAATAACCAAACTGTAAGTACTCCAACACCTATAACTTTTGCACCACGTTTCCAAAACCTTTCAGATACTAGTTTTACAAATAAAGAAAGAAGACTCTTTAATTAAAGGAGTTAAATACAGTTTACCACCGAGATTTACCAACAACATTAAACAAATTTTAGCAACTGATTCTGAAATAGCTTTAATAGTCTCAATCAAATAATTTTCTTTATGAACTACAAATTTAATAAAAAATATCCAACCCGTCAAAATTGACAAACAAACAAAGAATGACGTTTCTACTTTAAATTCCATTAAAAATAGAGTAGCAGAAAATAGCCTTACTGTAACAAAATCAGATAAAGGGAACACCACTGTCACTTTAAAAACCGACGATTATAAATCCAAAATAAACGATTTTATACAATCTAGTGATATAAAAGCTTTCAGAACAGATCCAACAAAAAAATTTTCAAATAATGTCAAGGAACTTGTCAATATATAAAATTTTCTTTTGAATCAATGGTAGAAGAAAAGTGTCATTTCTAAAAACCCTCATTCGCCACAGATATATTGAAAAATCAAATTACACAAAGTATCGAAACCAATCGGACATGTAGTGTCTTACATTTATACTCCTAATAATAAATTAGCTCAAAAACTAAACACGGTACTTACAAGTTATGGATATGCATCTAGACACTTAAAGTTCAATAGATTTAATTAAAAACTAGATACACATATCTTAAGAAACATTTCTAGAGTAGTTTCGTTTGATGTCAATAACTTGTTTTCAAAAATGACTCCAGTAGAATGTGTAACAATTAATAGAAGATAAAAATGTTTATCCAGGAGTAATTTCAAATATTTTAGCTCATTCGATTTATGTATTCATCAAAATTACTTTATTTTTGACAACAATGTCTACATTCAAAATGAAGGGTTACCCTATATCTCCAATTTTAGCTAATATACTTATCGATAACTTAGAAAAACTTATTTTAACTCTAATAATTCAAAAAAGTTTTATTTTGGTACAAATATGTAGATGATATATTAGCTTGCTTTGTAGGTAGTGATCGCCAGTTAGATTTATTTTTTAATTACATTAACAACTTACATCCAAAATTAAGTTCACATTAGAAGTTGAAGAAAACAACTCAATTAACTTTTTAGATTTGAAAATTAAGAGAATAGACAATAAACTTAATTATTCAACTTATAGAAAACCAACCCGCTTTAGGTATTTCAAAAGCTTTTGACCAGGTCTGGCACAAGTGCCTACTTGCCAAGTTCACTTCGTTCGGCTTATCCGATTCGCCCATCAATTGGATATCTAGCTTTCTTAACAAAAGACGTATACGAGTTGTCGTTGATGGGTTCTTTTCGAAAGAAACTACTATTAACGCGGGAGTACCTCAAGGATCAGTGATAGCTGCCACACTTTTCCTGCTGTACATAAATGACATCATTTCCTCAACAAATAACCCGATCCATTACTTTGCGGATGACAGCACTCTACACTGTAGTTATTCTCAGTTTTCCCACAACAATAATTCTAGACAGAACGCAAAGGTGAAAATGGCAGCCTCAATCAATAGTGACTTAAAAAGTGTCCTTGAATGGGGAAGGAATAATCTACTCACGTTCAACGCCGACAAAACGCAGTGTTGCCTTTTGTCCGCCAAGAAAGACCGATAATTTCCTGCTGTAAATATGAATGGCTTAGAACTCAAGTTTTCAAACTCTATTTCTATGTTAGGGATGTCCGTATCATCGAACCTTTCATGGGTTGACCACATTTTGTCAGCCAGCAAAACAGCTGCCCGTAAAATGGGCTTTCTATACAGATCTAAACAGTACTTCACACCGCAACAACTCCTTTTTTTATAAGGCTCAAATTCAACCTCATCTGGAATACAATTCCCACCTCTGGATCAGTGCTCCCCAATACGCCCTTGATATAAAAGAGCTATCAGGCTTGTAAATGACCCGCCTCTGACTTCTGACCTACAGCCTCTTGAGCACAGAAGAATAGTTTCAGTTCTTTCCTTGTTCTATTGCTATTACCATGGCAAGTGTGCCTCCGAAATACACTCCTTAATACCTTCGCAGGGCATCTTCGCTAGGAACACTCGGTTTGCCAATTCACACCATAATTACGCACTCAAAATTCCATCGTGTCACACTAAACGGGCTCAATCTACATTTTTCCACACGGCGACCAAATTGTGGAATGCACTACCCAGTTCCTGTTTTCCTCCAAACTTTCACTTAAGTCAATTTAAGCTAGCCATTCATAAACATTTCTCGGCAGCCAAAAAATATCTCTAAACCCTCCCAGTGTTCCTAAGTGCTTTAACCTGTTCGGGAATACTATAAGTAACAAAAAAAACCCATACTGACGTCACTTAGTATACCTTTTGAATCCAATCACCCTATGTCACACAAACTTAGTACATACCATTCTATGATACACATAGCATTCTCATTCCCAATGAGCGAAAATAATTTTAATAAAGAAATTCGTATAATTAAACAAATAACCAAATCGAATAATTATACATTACATGTAATGAATAAAATGATCAATAAAAAAGAAGGAAAGGTAGCACTTGAACTAATTTTGAGGTTAGGTACAGTGCACACGTACGAGCTTATAGACTACTACACACAGAAAGCTCTCATTACACTAATCGTCTAATTAACACACCAAACACAGAACCAGAAATCTTACATGTGTGTAACAAGAAACAAAAACTTTACTTTTTATGAGTTTGAAATAAAAAGGCGTTTAATAGACCCTCAGTATGAAGTAGTCAATGAACAGCTAAATCTAGGAAATTCTCCACTTCTGAACTGTCTTCTAAATTAATAATTTTATTGTGAGCTTTCTTTTATGAAACCCAAATTTCTACACATTCATACAAGAAAGAGTCCCATTATTGGCTGTTCGTGAAACAATTGTAGATTATTGTTAATAAATTAATATAACCTAAAATAACAGAGTTTATTAATAGTAATTCTTGGTTAACCAGGCAATTGACCATAAGTACACAAACATTCATTTTTATATGTGGATATAGCATTATGATTGTAGTCTACTACTGTCACCCTCCCGCCATTTCCGATATTGTTCTTTCAAGTAAGTAGAATGTTATTCGTAGATAACATTTAGTTTGAAGACTCCCTATTGCATCCAAGAATAAAATTTTGGAAATATCAAACGCACTAGCATATTAAATGTTATATTTATGAAAAAGTGATCAAATCATTCTTACATCAACGTGAATTACCATCTACACCTCTTCAGAAATCGACGACAATGAAGCATTAAACTACATGTGACGACAGAAAACTTCAAACTGTTACTAAAGTATGCGATAAGTATGGTTTGTCAGATAGATCTGCAGTGTTACAAGGTTTCCGAGTCATCTAGATTTCTTTCAAGGAACCGGTTTCAAATTAAAAGATTTTGTTGAAGTTGACTGTGATGGATTTATAGTAAATATTGGGTCAAAAAATGGTATGATTTTTCAAAATTAGGACTCCCATTGCTGAGATTCATCCGTAAAATTCATGCCAATGAACTTCTCTTAAGACCTCTTCTGACATTGAGAGGGTTGACTTTAAAATAATCTTCAATATGCAGAACATGTTAAGGTAATTTTAAAACCTTATTGTTAAGCTAAAATGCTTTTAATTCGCCTTTCTCCTTCTAATAATTCACAAATACTGGTTGGAGACCAACTGAATTTTAAAAGTACTGTTTTGACTTCAAACCGAAAAAAATCTTAAATCTAACTAGCTCTTTTGCGTTACGGCCGCTTATATCTGATTTTGCAAGAATAACCCCTAAGTATGCAACTTCTATAGATAAAATAAGAGTTAATCTTCATAACGGTAATGTAATAAAGATCAGTAGTATTGATCCTTGCTTGGATGACCATCTTATACTTCTTATTAAAGCTGTACATACCTACTTTCGGTTATTAACGAAATAGTACATAATCTTGAAAAAACGAAATCACATCTGGATATGATCTGTCGAAGGCGTTTCACATTGCATTGGATAATATTTTTCTAAGTATTAAGAAAACTTGTTTGGAACTTATTATTACTAATAATGAAGATCATGTAGAAGGTTCTATTCTGGGGCCTCTCCTGTTCATTATTTATGTAAATGATTTAAATTTGTTTCTTGGTCCTAGTAAATGAATTCAAGTAGTTGATGATACAACTCTTATCAACAACAATTATAATCTCGATAGTATAGAGCAGGATAATGAAATTGACCTGAGTAAAGCTGAATACTGGTTTACATTTGTTTACAGTAAACAAATTAAAGCTACATAAAGAAAAACACCCAACCAGTACTAATGCATAAAGATCACATTCAAAGCAATGAGCAACAAATTCTGTAAAAGTATTAGGTATTAATATCGACTGCCGTCGTTCCTGCTCTAATTACATTGACAAACTATGTAGGAACTACCTGGCATATTGTTTCTAATGAGAAGATTGAATCTTCTTCTTCTACAGGTGCTTTATTCGTTTCGAATATCAGCGATCATTCTGGCTATGGTAATCTTGTTCAAGGCTGGTCTAAATAACTGCGTGGTTGTTTTGGAGAACCATTCTCTTAAGTTTGTGAGCCACGACATTATTCTCCTACAAGGGAAAGTATACGGTAAAAGAAGACCTGGTACCTCTTTTATCGTATACTTTCCCTTGCAGGATTAACTTGAGAAGGTGATATTTGTTTCATTCCTCATTATGTGGCCCAAATATTCTAGCTTTCTCCTCTTCATGTTTTTATTACTTCCTTTTCTTTTTTCATTCTTTCCAGGACTATTTTATTCGTCACTCAATCCCTCCATGATATTTTCAAAATTCTTCTATATAGCCACATCTCATCGGCTTCAAGTCTTTTTGGGTTGCTTCGGCTAATATCCACAATTCAACTCCGTAGAAGAGTATCGAGAAAACATAACATCTTAGAAGTCTGATTTTAGTGTGTAGGTCGAGATTGTAATTTTTGAATAGTTTAGACATTTTGATGAAGGCTTGCCTTGATTTCTCTATTCTGCTTCTAATTTCTTGAGAGTGATCCCATTGCTCATTAATTATTGTTCCTAGGTAGTTATATCTTGATACTCGTTCTATTGCTTTTTCTTTAATAAAGGTCCAATTTTGATTTTGCTTATTACCATGAACTTAGTTTTATTAATGTTCATTTCTAGTCCACACTGCTCATTAGCGCCATTTACTTTATTTATGTTGTAAGTCATTTAAATTATCAGCAAATAGCACAGCATCATCTGCCTAACGATTATTATTTAATCGTTCTCCTTTCAACATGATTCCGTAGTTGACGTTTTCTAGGGCTGCTTCGAATATTTCTTCCGAGTACAGGTTGAATATCAGTGAAGAAAGAATACAGCCTTGCCTAACTCCTTGGAGAATATTAATAGCTTCTGTTTCGTCATCCGCGTTGGTCTTGATGGTGGCTATATGATTCCAATACAGGTTTATGATGATTCTAACATCTGTCATCTATACCACTATTTCAGAGCATCTCTTGTTCCAACTCCCTTCATAAATCCAAATTGTGTATTGGCCACTGTTTCCTCACATTTTATAAATTCTTAGGTGATGATTTTAAGAAATAGCTTCAGTAAGTGACTCATGAGGCTGATTAATATGTAGTCCCCACATGTCTTAGCTTCATGTTTCTTTGGCAGCATTTTGAAGTCCGAAACGAGCCATTCGTTCGGTATGTCTCCCGTGTTGTATATATTGTTAAAGATGCTAGTTATTCATTTTATAGATCTTTCATCAAGAAGTTTGAGAAATTCTGACTGCATCCCATCTGATCCTGGGGTCTTTCTTTCTTTCATAGATAACTATTTTAACTTCATCGGCTAGTATGCAGTTTCTACTTGTATAGTTGGTATATTTCCCCTTTTATCGGGGAATAGATCCTCTATGTACTATTTCCGTTTCCTTGATGTCTTCTCTATCGACAACCAGTTCCTCTTCATCGTTAATTAGTTGTCCCACGGTTCTCTTCCTGTGTGTTTCCGTTATCTCTATAACTTTCAGGTGTACATTAAATTCATCATATTTACTTTGTAATGCCTCAATTTCCTGAAATATTTCTTCGATCTCGTTCTGTTTGGCTTCTCTGATCTTTTTCTGTATTTTTCTATGTATTCTTTTGTACTTCGTGATGTCATTCTTGTGTTTGAATAGTATTTTTAATATTGCACTACTCAAAACTGTGCGTTTTTCTCTTCTTCGTTCCCATATCGTTTATAGACACATGTTCTACAAATTATTAAGCTGGGCAGTATTTTAAACCAAGGCTTACAAGATATCGATCCTGTCATCCTACGAAACGGGTATTTCCACATTCCGTTAAGCATGTTTAGTGATTCTCGCCATTTGGTTACAGAAATTGTGCTTAGTAGGGTTTTAAATGCCAAAAATAAAAATGATTAATAGCTTGAAGTTTTCAAAGTACCAACATTAAATTTTCGTGCTAACAACTTATTAAGCGAGAATGAAGATGAGCTACAAACAGCTCTGAGGAAGCTTGATATAGTCTGTGAGAGCATCGACCTAAAGGTAAACGTTAACAAAACAAAGATTGTGGTGTTCAATCCGGAAGGTAAAAACGAGAGTACAGTATTTATCTTGCACGGTGAAATTGTAGAACAAGTGGACGAGTTGGTATATCTGGGTAGAATGTTCACTGCAGATGGTACAAAGGTTAACAAAACAGATATATGAATGCAGTAGAGTGTATGGTAAAAGAAACGAAGATGAGGAGTTTTAGAAATAAAACAAGAGGCTTGTTTTGTCTACCCTGCAACGGAATGGTGTGACTGGTATGTTTTGTTACGTTATGCTAACAACTACATTGTTTAAATTAACTGGTCAGAAATGAAATTACTTCTGGAATACTAATGCCGCAGTTTTGATGTAAAAAGGACTACAAGCAATAAAGAACGAGGGTTTGCTCTGAGTATTCTGTTCCAGGTTATTTTTTCACTACCGTATGCTTACTAAACGGCAGAATTGTTCCAAAAGGATTGTTTGAACTATTATATATGATAATAAATCTCTTTAAATTGTTTAGCATCCTACATAGGTTATAAGAAGCAAACTGACCAATAAATCGAAAACATACATATTTGTTGTATTACTAAAAGGAAACCTTTCCCCACTGTTACAACTCAAAATTATAAATTTTTTAATTGTAAAACACTATTGAATGTGGAAAAATTGATGATAAAGTCGAAACTTAATATTGTTGTAGTATTGCGTGCGTTTCCGCACTATCATAAGTAAAAATTATAAACACCTTGTGGAGGGTGAAAGAGACAAGGTCACAAATTAATCGAAAACAAATATTGTTTTTGTATTACAAAAAGGCAAAATCTCTATACGTAATTACAAGACAAAATTATGAGTTTGATTTGTTCGATCCACCTAATGTATAGGCAACCAACAATACACACTGGTATTTTCATTTACTGACTGACGACCATTTCAGATTTAAACTATGGTTATCGCGAAGACGATAAGGAAAGCCTGTTAAATTTGAGAAAAGATCTGTAAAAAGTAAAAGTTGCATGGGATTTTATCTTTGTAAAAGAAGCCATTGATAATTAATTTTACTTAAAAATAGAATTGGAATGTTTTATTAAATTTAAACATTTCTTATATTATTAAAGCTAGAAAAAATGTTCTGATAACAATTGTGCATCATTTTAAGAAGAATATGAATAATTATTATGTTATTATCCGTAACGATTTCATAGAAATAGTTTCAATCTTTTTAACACCCTAGTAGACCGTGGCATTAATCTCACTATAAAATTACATACGCTTCTGATTTAATAAGATTTGAACATATAAAACAGATATTGTTGCTGAGAAATCGTATATTTCCATAAAAAGTTAGGCTAGAAGAATCTGGATTACTTTTGACAACTATGGGTCGACTTTAGTAAAGAGTAATCAAAAACGGTGCTAACGGTTAAGGTAATGTTATTTGTTTTTGTTGAACTGATTTATAATTTTAAATTTATTTAATAATAATTGGTGTGAGTGGCTACCCATCAGTCTAAACAAACACTAAATCTGCATGATTTCGCATGTTGTCAAAATATTTTTCTAGTATAGTTAACATATCAATCTCCATTTCAATTTTCAGTATAAAAATAAGGTCACAATATAGTGTTCCGTACAAATGCACACAAAACACTTATTTGTTTTCTTGAATCTGTTACCAAATACAGATTTATATGAATTGTGCTGATTTTTACTTGCTGGAAATTCATATTCGCACTCAAAATGAAACGAAATAGATTCTAATTTCCACAAACTAATTTATTGAATAATAACTATTTCAACACACAGTATCTTCTTCAGATCTTAAATCTTAAACTAACTTACAATGTTACAAAATACTAATTATAGTGGGAGATTAACAACTTATTATGTGATGAAGAGGGAAAGTCAAACAATAGCGAATAGTATAAATAAATTTAATCGTAATAACAAACCTGTATATTTGTTTTTAAAAATTTCTTATGATTCTAAAAGTCAAATCTTTCACCTTTATTTTCTATATGCAATATTTTTATCTAAAATGTGATTTTCTAAGTTCAAATGTGATGTTAGTTAGAAGTTTCAGTATTATTCTTATGCGAACTAACACGTTCGGAAATACGTTTACTAAAACTTCTACCTGTTTGGCCTATATAGTATTTATCACAACTCCCGCAATTTAGTCTGTATACTCCTGAATTATTTTCCTTCTGATTTTTGGATTTATTGTTTTTTATGTATTTTCCTAAAGTATTGTTACATTTGTACGCTATATTCAAATCTAGTTTTTTAAGTTGATTAGATATCATTTCTGTAGGTTTAGCTATATAATTTAACCTGTTGGTTTAAACAAGTGATTAAAGTAGTAAGAATGTCTTGCTTAATAATACAATTAGTGTTATCGAAAGTCAAAAGATTATCTATAATATTAATCATTTAGTGGAATACTCGAAAATAAATTTTTGATACCAAAAGACACAAGTTTCGTGTTAGGAATAAAAATATTATATTTAGGTGTGAATTTACAATGTTCTTTTATTAAATTTATTAGTTTATAGAATGTGAAAAATGTATCCCCGAATCGTTTGACTGTCGGTAACACTAATTGTATCATTAAGCTAAATATTCTCAATACTTTAATAACTTGTTTAAACCAAAATTATTTTGAATTCAATAATGAAATTTTTAGTGACAATAATGGCTTAATTATTGGTAATCAGTTAGACCCTATTTTAGCAGAAATTTTTGTGGATAATTTATATCCAGCGATCCACAAATACACATTTAGTAAATTCGTAGTTTTTTGGTATAGATGTATTGATGACATATTAGTTTGTTTCGAAGGTTCCAATACTCAATTACAAAACTTTTTGAATTACTTAAACACATTACATACAACTATTTCATTTCCAGCAGAAGTTGAAAATAATACCCAAATTAACTTCTTGGCCCTAACAATAACAACTCAGAATAATAAACTAAAATTTTCAATTTATCATAAACCGTCACATATTGACATAGTTATTCATAGCAATTCTTGTCATTCGTATAATTACAAAATGGCGGCTTTTAAATTTTGATGTATAATTAAACATAATTAAACAAATTACCATAAGTAATGGTTACACAGAATCTGATGTCTATAGAATTTTAAAAAAGAAAGAATGCAGTAAAGATAGTTTACCCTGCTCAACCCAAAATTATAAAACCTTTTAACAAGTTAAATTATACATTTAAACCTACAGAAATAATATCTAATCAACTTAAAAAAACTAGATTTGCATATAGCGTACAAATGTAGAAGTTTTAGTGAATGTATTTCCGAACATTTTAGTTCGTATAAAAACAATACTGAAACTTCTATGCGTCATATTTGAAGTTAGAAAATCACATTTTACATAAAAATTTTGAATTTTGCATATTGAAAATAAAGGTAAAATATTAGACGTTTTAGAATCACCAAATTGATTTATACTATTCGCAATTGTTTGACTTTGCCTCTTCATCACATAGTAAGTTGTTAACCTCCCATCACAATTAGTACAGGTAGTTAGTTTGAGATTGTATCTGAAGAAGACACTGGGTGTCGAAACAACTGTTATTCGGAAATTAGAATCTATTTCTATAAAGATGGGTTTTTGATGTTTATCTTAAAACCACATGCAAAATTAAAGTCGACGATTTAGATCTCCTGTAATTTATCATTGTTTTTTTTTATTGGACAATTTCTTTTGTGGACGTGTGCTAATCGTAATTAACACATGCATTACATTCCTATATATTCGATACATTATATTTTAATTTTCGGAAATAAAATGTCTTTCAGGATAAAGCAGGTTATACCTACTGTCTACGTGTCTCCCAAGATTGTATAGTTTTTAACGTACAGTAACTAACATATTCACCAATTAAATATTTTAAAATTATAAATGAATTAAAACACTATCCAAAATGTGATTAATTCATTTATTTATCACTTGTTAATATAGTTATTTATGTATCAAGGGCGTAAAACAGGTGTTTATGGGCCGCATCGAGTAAGATCTCGAGCCGTCAGACGAGGGCCATTAACACGTAAGGTCCATAAACGCTGCTTGCGCCCGAAATACACACACAAACTTTCATGCAAAATATTTTATTAATAAATATGTATTATATTTTTTCTTTTCATCTTCTGTGAGCAGTTTATTATAAATGTTTTAAATTATATGAATTTTATATCTCGATATTACCAAAACTCGCCTTGTATAAATAATCTACCAAATAATCTGTATTCGTTATAGAAAAAAATAGTTATTCTTATTGTCACTAATAAGATAAGAAAGCAATAATCTATATACATATACTCGCGTTACCATATCAACTAAGATTACAATAGGTGATCGTCATCTTTATCTAACTACTAACTCAATGTGAATTCCGAAAACAGAAAAAAACGACATTTATTTTACCGCCCGTGGGCGTTGGAGTAGTTCGAGGGCGCTAAAGTGACATTTGACATAAAAATATTTATATTAGTTAATTAGGTTAATCCTTTATGGCAACCTTCGATGTTTTAAATACCAATAAGTATTATATAACATTTTCGAGTATACTTTATTTCAAAAACGTGAAATTTTACATTGTTCAAAAGAAAAAGAAACAAGCGATTTAATGATAATAAGGTTTATTATGATTTAACTTTTGCTTTTTCTATGAAGTCATAACGAATGACAAATTATTATAAGAAACATCTTTTTTTCTTTAAGAATAAAAGAAAATATACTATGTTTGTTTTTAATTAATTTCTAGTTATGACTTTTTTGAAAAAATAAAGTTGCAAACAATTAAGATGATGGGATAAAATTTTCGGGTCTAGGACAACTCGCCGCCGCGGCTATCTTTTTGCCAGTAAAAATAGTTTTTTTACTATTGTATATTTTACTATTACTAGCACACATAATATTATATTATAGTACACTAATATTATTCTTAGTAATATTATAGTAGTATTATTAGATTCGAAAGGATTTATTGATTTTTATAAACTACGACATTTTAAGGTTGTAATCGTAGAATGTTGTGAACAATGTGAATATTGTGCACTTCTACAGTCTGTTGTTTTGCAGCTCGCAATGTGTATTATAAACAGATGGTTGGTAGGCAGAGACCGCCCCAAAAACTATAGGGAAGCGGGCCAAAGAATAAAAAGACTAGTTTAAATTATGAAAACGTAATAATGGACGAATTTTTAAGAGGAATTCCTCATAATTTAAATTAATCAAGTTTTTATTTTAATTAATTTAAAATTGTTATGTTGACATTAATAAAGTTTTTATTTTACAAAACTTGTGTTTTATTTGTACAATACCGTTGATTGTTTTAAAACAAAAAAAAACTGGTTGGTGGCAAGATGGCCCGCGGCGAGACGGCCCGCAGCGAGCTGGGCCGGCGGCGAGTTGTCCGTGGCGTGTTGTCCTATTCCCGTAATTTTCATTTATATCTTTAATTTTCATTTATATTTTTAAACTTCAAAAAAGAGTACAAAAATACTTATAATTCAGTGAAAATACCTGGAGTATTTCCGAAATTGCGAATGAAATTACTACCTGTTAAATAGTACTACTACTAATATAAATATTTACTATAAAAGTTTTAAATAGCCAAGAAAAATTTAACCTTAATTATTTCTGGCCAACTTCCGGTGTGACTTAAGTCATTCAGGTATATTTGGATACGATTTTTGATGCTTAACAATAATCCAAAAGAAGATTTAAAAATCTCAACCGTTCAAAAAAGTTGGTGTCCACACACAAGCGGAAAAATATTAACTACGAAAGATATATATATATATATATATATATATATATATATATATATATATATATATATATATATATATATATATATATATATATATTCAACGTTTAATTGTATTATTGACATTTGCACAATTTAATTGTCTCGTTCAGATTTAAATGCATCACGACGAGCTCATGCTTGGATTTTAACGCTAAAAAATTACCTTTGGAAAAACAAAATTATATTGCCATACTACAAAATAATATTATCAGTTGGTACTTAAGTCATTTTTTTGTTCAAGCTTTCTTTAATTAAAGATGCATTTTACAAATAATGAATCTTTCCATTTTAAACGAGTGTTTCGATTGTAGAAGATATATAAGTGTGTTCTCTAAAAGCCAAGGCGACGTTCTTCCACCAGAGTCTTTCGTAGACTTCTGGAGAGATTTAAAACTACGTGAAGTATCAAATTTCCAGAGAACGGAAGAAAACATGAATGTTATGGTATTTATTCAATTAGTCAGATATAAGTACCAAAACTGTCGTCCGTAAGTTAGAACTTAACTTACCATAACGACGATTTAAAAGCTCTAGGTAACATATTACCAACGTAGATTATACCGTTGTTACTAGTTACGTAACATAAGTTCAGAAAATCAGAATATTTCAACACTGTGGATGACCACCGCATTTTATGCAAATCCTTCGATAGTTCTTCGATCAATCATACACTGGTAGATGTATTGGTTAATATATGCCCATTTCTAGGTCGAATGCCGTCACTTTGATGTATTTTTATTTAAGGGAAGCAATAAAGAATGTGGTTTATAGACACAACGAAACTGGTAGACAGAATAGGGATTGTTATTCAAAATCTTCTCTTGAATGAAGCTGACACTGCAGTTGTGTCATTTGTGTAGAAACTGTTGGCTTGTATTAGAAGCAATGAACAAAATTTGGATGGTCATTAATATTTTTACCAGATGCAATTTAACGCCACTACTTCAGAGTTTTGTTGTTCTAAAGTTCTTTTTATTTTAATATTTTCAATTCGTTTAAAAAAGTTAATGCTTTAAGTAAATATTTTACTTCTTCTACTACTATAAAATA